>JADLIF010001641.1:0-17326 GCA_016648015.1 Steinernema khuongi | reverse complement strand
AAGGCTAAAGAATTGGCGCAATGACTAGTAGAGACTTTCAGTTTTCGGCCTGTCACGTCTAGAAATCCCTGTCCTACCTCATTTCAAAGTCCCAGCAGAAAATATTTCCAAATACTTGTAGAAAATCAATTTAAAAATACAACTGTCGTATCATTATTGGGCGGTGAAATATGACCACTTTTCAAAATTCCCTCTGGAAACTTGGAAAATCTTACGAGTTGCGGCGCATCGCGGGTGTATTAACGTTATTTTCTGCGCTCTTTCAAATGGTGAAAACCGCAAATCGCAAAAGTTCGTAATTGACGCGAAACAGCCGAAACATCAACGTGTCGTATCATTATTGGACGCACTGTACATGTTTCGATCAAATGCTGAGGGGCTGGCGGAGGGTACACGACATTGGCGCGCTTGATCCTGGTCTTCATAAGTGATATCTGGGGGGACGGCTGTCCATACGCTCCTTGACCTCCCTGGGCGCCAATGTTCATCGTGGCGAGGACAACAGCTTCGAAATCGTAAACGTCTTCTAAATGTTCACTTTAGCGCACGTTTACCGGGACACCGAACATACGCTGAGAGGCTAGCGGGGGGGGGGGACTCCTGGGTACGGCAGGAATGGGAAGCCCAGGACCTGAAAGGAGCATGTGAAGTGGTTGGAAACTGGCCGATCCATACCTTCCATTTTATCTTTTAGAAACGGCAACCCAGCTTTTGACAGTGACTGTTTCCTTTCGAAACGCTCCCGACGATAGCCTTTACTTTGGGAAATACCAACATTGCTCAAAAGCCACACTCCAATTTAGAGCAGTCTGAGGCACTTCCTAAACTCATCGAGGTCTATCAAACGCACTATCAGATAGCCATTGGAATGACCCACGCTAATCTAACCGCGACCTGAGATGTCCTAGGTAGCGTTTTCCCTCGAGTTACTAGCTGGAATGACCTATTAGTCAGCCATTGAAAGCAGCGTGCCTAAAATTGGTTTGAAGTCAACACAACGGTCATCGACTTTGCTTAAAGCTTAAAGACTGTACATATTACTGACATCACAAAGATAACTCTGTTTCTTTCTGAGGCATACACATTGCAAATCACTTCATCTACGTGCAGAAACAAGAGACGTTTATTTGTTGTTGCTTGGCACATCTCCCTCTGCAATCAAACATGTATCTTCTGCGCTCCTTTTTATTCGCATGACTCCTACTTCAAGAGGTCTAGAATCCAGTTAAGACATTGACACCCACTTGGTTTAGGGTTCATGCCACATGCCATATTTTGGCGCTATGATCATATTGATCTCAACTTCTCAACTGGTAATGTCGGCGCAAAGAACTGAGGCACTAATGATAGCTTTTAGGTGCATTGTGTTCGAGTTCGCTACAGCAAGAAAAGGAGGCGTGGACCGGTGCTGCTCCAAGAAGTTCAACGTCTGAGAAGCCAATCCGAACATCCTATTGCCTAAAATTGCGTTACGTCGTCCAAATTCCCAATTATGGCCTTCGACATAGTGCCCTGTTTACATAAACATTCCTCTTTTGACTAAGCAGTGGCTCCAGACATAAAGGGCGTTATTGGATTCGAAGCGACGGCCCTCCAATCGATATCCGCCAACGTCGCCGCGCCCCAGGCAATGAGTCGCGCATACGCCATCGTGAGGGAAGTAGACCGCCGGCACTTTGGTCATTCGCTGCTTTGTTTCAATCTCGTCTTCTTGTTCACATGAGGCTTCTCATTGAGCTCACTTTTATTCTCCTCGTCCTGTGGCACGCTGTGCGCGGTCAGTACTCTGGCGGAGAAGGAATGATGGGTCCGCCGAGTGACCAGAATCAGTATGGATGTCCTGGTGGCGCGTGGCAGTTTATGTGCGACAACGGTGAGTCTTTAATGCCCCCTAATGAAGTGTTACTATGTGGTAAGACTATTCGAGTCACAAAAAGGACTGGATTTTCTTTCCGTTGCAAGAAGAAGGACGTAAACAAGAGGATCTTAGAGTGCTGACATCTGTAAAAAGCGTTTAAAATCACAAAAATGTACGCTTTAACGCGTTCCTTTAATTACAGTCCATTGTATCCCAAGCATTGAACGAACTTTGAATCTAATGAAGACGTCTTAAAATTTGTCTTCATTATCTCCATTCTTCATTGGGTTTGTAAGCCTCGCATCTTCTTAAGAACGTAATTAAGACGCGTTAGGTCGTTTATTGTATTGGCTTCTGCAGATAACGTGTTGTGCGTGTCAGAAGACATTCGAAGAAACTATCTAGGCCATTTATCAAATCCCGAAGAAACTAATCAATTTTATTAATTTTAACCAGATAGTCTTTACTCTTCGATCCATTTGTATTAATGTAAAGTGCTCTGTTTTGAGGAGGAGGGGGTGGCATATATACATAGTTTTGTCGATATCTACGCGAGATCTTTCGAGATGTTTCATTAGATTAAGGAGTTGTACTTTTCAATCTGCTCGTACCACTGGTAACGCTTATATGTGATCCGTGAAGTATTTGGGCACTGACTGCTTATACTGCGGCGAGACGACACTCAACGTGCCTCTTCTCCCTCAGGCTGTTTGTCAGAAGACTGCTTAGATAAGTGACAAGAAAACGCGGAGGATTACCAATATGACGAATTCTGGGAACTATCGTTTTTGCGGCGAATCTCTAGGGGCTTAGAAGACTTTTTCTGATAAAATCTGGTCTTGTCCAGTGGAGTTCCATTTTTTTGCCTATAGCGCACTAGCGTCGTATACATGTCATTCACTATATTAATGCCGAAGGGGACAGACGAACTCTACCTCAAATCTAATGATCAATAACATTAGCGCATGAAAGGGCGAAACTAGTGGAGAGATCAAAGATAGTGCTGCTAAATATTTGCTTCGATTATTGTAAATGTTACTGAACATATTTGTGGGGGAAACTATATCGTCGAATGTGACTGTTCCTTCTGTTTCTCCTAAGTGGATGTCGGGTATGAGGTGAGGACAGTGTTATCGTGAGACAAAAATAAGCGTCTTACCAGTTCGCAACAACAGAGAAAAGGGCACCAAGCACTAGCACACCTCTACCGATCTCCTAAGTAACAGATATGCTTAGGAGAATGCATTGCTCAATACGACATGTGCGACAAGATCATCCAATGCTCCGATGGATCCGACGAGAGTGAAAAGAACTGTGGCCAGAAGTAAGTCCTTCCCTCCTTCAGAACCCCCCTAGATTCAAGTTTTTAGTCGACAAAGGCCATTCACTCCTCGACCTGTCCCCAACACCGCCTCAGACCAACTCAAAAACGCACGGCCCATTGTGACCACCACGTCCGCCAGCACCACAACCACTCAGAGTCCGGATTCTCCCTCATACGACCACGCCGCGCTCACCTGGCTCCTCCTGGGAGTCTCCGGAACGCTGGTATTCTTTGCTCTTGTAGTTGTGCTCAATCGCCGCTGCAAGAAGAGCGCTCCTGGAGCATCCTTCATTCGCCGTGGCCAGAAATTCGGAAACGAGGAGGATGACCTTCTTATCTCTTCCATGTATTCGTAATTTCCGTCCCCTCCTTCTTCGTCCTTGATCTTCTCCTGAAATCTCGTCTTATCGCCACGGGTTCGCTCTTCTAATAGGCTATCTTTTACACGTTATTTGTTTTGAAAAATACAAAAACAGAAGTAGATGATATTTTACTGGGAACATCTTATGTTACAGGCAAGCTTTATAGTCACAGGCTCTCCGATCAGTTTCCTCCTCCGCAAGGAGGGGCGCGCTCCCTCTTCGACCTGTCCGCATCCGCAGCCGGGAACACCAGGTCGAGAAGTCCGCCGAACCATCCGTTCAACCAGCAGCTGTCCTTCGTGGTGCGGGCAGTGTTGACCTCATCGTCGTTGACGAGCGCGAGAACGTCGATGTCGCGGAGACGAGCGGCTGTCGCAGTGTCTGTAAAAGAAGTTATGCATGAAAGGTGGTGAAAATGATAAGGAAATTCAGGAACAGACGGGCCATCACGGATCAAGTAGAAATAACTGTTAATTAAAAGTTCGCCAAATAACCGAAAACATGAAGAAGCGGAAATATTGGGCAAAAGGCATTTGAACGAGTCCACCAAGGCACCGTGGTTTAAACAGAAGCAATCCATATCAGCAAAACGCGAAACGATAGTCGAGGAACTTGCGGTGGCTTTTGACAAAACCTGATAAAAATACGAGCAAAACGTATCGAAACAGAAATTTCGAACACAAAATGCAAAAGATGAATGCTTGGAAAAGAAAGGGAAGAAGCCGCAACAATACACGCTTAGGAACCATATATCAACCAGAGCCCGTTAGCTGTCCTCAAAATTAGTGTAAAAAAAGAACCTACCGCTGTCAACACCTCGCGCAGTCATGGTGTCGGTGTCGTCAGCGTCCATTGTCGGGTGAATCTCCGATTCCACCATGATGGCCGGACCAGGGAGATCGACGAGCGTTTCCAATGCGGCAAACGTCTTGCTTGTCTTCAATTGGAGACGTGCGACGAGCTGCGTCGGTTTCAAGTCCTTCCCATCTACCCAAGCGCGGCGATTGACTTCGTTTCCAGGAGTGATGGATCGGGCGAAGATTTCGACCACAGGATGTGAAGTCTAGAAGAAACAATATTAACACTGCAAAAAATTAAAAAACGAAGGTTACATTACGACCGCCTTTGTAGGTGAGCGCGAGCGTTCGAGTTTCGTTGGCGCGTACAACGTCGAATGGGGGCTCGACGGTGAGCATGGACGGGTCGCTAACACGGATCTGCAAAGCGTATATTACGGTAAAAGCAAAAGAAGAAGACTGGTTACCTTGACGACGATGTCGTGCTTCTTGCGGTTCCGGAGGACAAGCATCCGAGAACTTGGTTTCGACGATGTCGGGAAGACCATCTCCTTGGGCATCGTAGGAGAGGAAGCCATCTTGGGAACGAGTAAAGCGGGAGGCTGGTCAGTAATGCTCACGAGGAGCAAATGAACGGCACAAGCGACTGGACCGCTTTTATGCGAGGGTCACAGACAGAAACAGAGTCTCCGTCTGTTACGCGAATTTTGCAAAACTACGGCAATGGTCCTACATCCGCGGTTCCTCGAACAGCCTGGAGCAAGTAGGACATCTTCTGAAATCAGTGAAGGGTTGCTGAGTGTACTGAAACAAGATGGGGGCAATCAAGGCCTCAATATAGACGCACCTCACAGGCTACACCCGCAATTCTAGCTCCCACAGCTAGCGGAACCAACGGGTAGTGCCACGTTTGTCGACACCTTGAACAAACCGAAACAATACCGTAGGTTTCCAATACCGTAGTTTAGTCTACATTCCTCAGGGAGTTTTTCTCTGTTCGTCTGCGCTCTCTAGTGAAAGGGATCAACACAAAGTACCTATGATGGCTTCTCTACTGGAAGTCTGCTAACCTATATTTAGTCTAGGAAGGACCGTCTACCTCCATCTACCTTGCCTGCCGCAACGCCTGCATACGTGAAGATGGGAAAAGATAGGTTGGGCGCCGCAAGAGGCGAACCGGACCTGTGTATTATTAGCTCAAACCAGAACTGGATTATGGTAATTGACACCGAGGTGAATATTTATGCTGTTCCAGATGCTGAGCCGGAACCATAGCATGTTTACCAAGTTCTAACGGGCCCCGAGTCAGTTGACACCCCTCCAGAGCAACGTTCACCACGAAAACACCATTATGCAAATGTTCAGCGGCAGGAACAGTCGCACAAGCTGTTGGTACTGTACTGTATGGGAACAAATTAGATTAAAAATATGTAATTTTATTAAATATAACATTAACAATCTGTTTTGCACACACCACCCAAAATTAAACAACAAAGGCACAACCACCATTATCCAAATTTAACTGTATGACGCACCAGGAGGATCCAGTATTCCGGAAGTAACCATAAAGAACATTCGGAGCAGCTTGAGCTGGTTAAACTGCACCCAGAGCTGGAGCGTACTGAACTCCCTGGAGAAGATTCGGGAGCAGCTGGTTAGGTTGAGGGGCCATGATGCCTGGCGCTTGAGGCTGCACATTACGCGAACCGAACACGGGAACTGGCTCAAACAAATTCTGACCCATGGCAATAGACACCGAGGTGAATAGAAGAATGAGGCGGAGGAATGAGGGAGTCATTGTAAACATGGCTGCTAAGGAACCACACAGTTGTTCTGTGCTATACCAACATCTCCAACACCTTTTTATGCTGTTCCAGATGCTGAGTAGCAACCATAATATGTTTACCACTTTATTAGCATATTAACGTCCTAACGGGCCCCGAATCAGTTGACACCCCTCCAGAGCAACGTTCACCACGATAACAGCAATACGCAAATATATGCGCTCCTGACTATGCGCCAAACAGTTCTGCACAGTGACCGTATCCCGACCAACGAGGAAGCGTTTATTTATAGACCGGACAAAGTATGCAGCTGCCGTGAAGGTATCCTTTCGAACAAAGCTAGCACATTCATCTTGGCTCGCATGTAGACATCGAATACCTGCTTTATTCAGTGTGATAGCACCAGTGTCTTCCGCTAACCTTAGGCTTAAGCTTATTCCTGATGTTTAGGGTCAAGAGTTCTAGCGTTTAATTTGATTGGGGTGCTGGAATTACGTCAGTTTAACGCAACAGCTTCCAGCGCAACGCCTGCGACATTTGTGCAACATGCAAAGCGAGTCTCTGGGTTTTTGTCGTCGTGTCATTGCTCCGTAGCCCAAAAATTTCAGCGTATATTACTACAAGGAGGATAAACATATCTGATTTGCAGCGTTTAAACTGTTAACTATCGTAACTATCACAGGGTCAAAAGCGGGACTGATAACTCTGGGACTGAAAAGTCCCATAACCGCGTTTCCTTGTTGAAAATATCTCATCTCTGTGCAGGACAAAAATGATGAAGGCGCGCGCTAACCGTCCACAAAAAATATGCCAGAAGATTTGGCAAAATGCGAAGCACAGATGAATCACTTGTAGATGAACCTCATGACAAACGTCCACAAATAGCCGTCGCCTGACAGAACTTGGAAACTCAACATGCCATCTGACTAACTGTGAGTAATTCCCGGAAAAATATGTAATTTTATTAAATATAACATTAACAATCTGTTTTGCACACACCACCCAAAATTAAACAACAAAGGCACAACCACCATTATCCAAATTTAACTGTATGACGCACCAGGAGGATCCAGTATTCCGGAAGTAACCATAAAGAACATTCGGAGCAGCTTGAGCTGGTTAAACTGCACCCAGAGCTGGAGCGTACTGAACTCCCTGGAGAAGATTCGGGAGCAGCTGGTTAGGTTGAGGGGCCATGATGCCTGGCGCTTGAGGCTGCACATTACGCGAACCGAACACGGGAACTGGCTCAAACAAATTCTGACCCATGGCAATAGACACCGAGGTGAATAGAAGAACGAGGCGGAGGAATGAGGGAGTCATTGTAAACATGGCTGCTAAGGAACCACACAGTTGTTCTGTGCTATACCGACACCTTGACACCTTTTTATGCTGTTCCAGATGCTGAGTAGGAACCATAATATGTTTACCACTTTATTGGCATATTAACGTCCTAACGGGCCCCGAATCAGTTGACACCATTCCAGAGCAACGGTCACCACGATAACAACAATACGCAAATATATACGCTCCTGATTATGTGCCAACCAGCTCTGCACAGGAAGCGTTTATTTATAGACCGGACAAATTATGTAGCTGCCGTGAAGGTATCCTTTTGAACGTACCAGTAGTACCAGTATCTTCCATTAACCTATATAACCAAATCAGTATGCTTTACTCGGGTAATACATAGTCTGGTAAGCGTTTCCCTGTGGAAAATATCTCATCACTGTGCAGGACGGAAAAGATCAACTTTCGGCTAGTTCGTTTTCCTCTGAAACAGAGGAAAACGAAGTAGACGTGGACGACATCCTCCCCAATGGGCTTAGGCCTGGCAACTTTTCTGATGTTTTACGTCAAGATCGATGTTCTTCGGCATTGAAGTTGGTCAAGTCCCTTCATGGACTTTTTTATTTTCAAAAAACCTTTTACGAGTGCCGAAATATAAAGGGCGTCGTAAAAATAAAGGGAATGGAGGCAAAACATATGTCATTTCAAGACGACTGCCGAACATAAGACAATTCCGTGGTTGACAAACGTGGACTCACCCAAAGAGCGAGCTAATTCGCCAAAATTCGAAACACAAATGAATCACTTCTAGATGAACATCATGACAAACTTCCACGAATTGCCATGGAATCCCGAAGTGTCATTTGACATTTGACTGTTCCTCCCAAACGGACTTGCTCCTTCAGAAACTTTACAATGTAAAGTCAGCTTTATTACGTGAACCATTAAGATACATTACATTCAAAATACATGCATATGCCACCACCGACTCCCCATCTGACTGATTTCAGTCGCACATCACCCACACCTCCCACCGTAGCTTTGACCATAATGTTGAAGCCGCATTATGGTCAGTACGGATATCCTTACTAAAAAGGAGTAGGAGTAGGATAGTCAGTGGCGTAAGCATCTCCACCAGAGGTAAATTGTCCATAGCTGTCAGTGCCATATTGTCCGTCCGAATATCCCATGTAAGGCGTATAGCCCGTGGCAAAGGCATCTGGGCCCGGTGTCCATCCTCCATTGCTGTCAGTGTTATATTGTCCGTACGGATCTCCAAACTGAGAGGGCGTAGGATAGTCCGTGGCAAAAGGATTTCCACCCGGGGTAGGTCCATCACTGCCATAGGGATATCCCATGTAAGGCGTGGCAGAGGCCTCTCCGCCCGGTGTGGCATATCCATAAAAGGAATTCCAGTAATCACTGAAGAGCGCCGGGGCTCCTTGGATCAGGGAGATCACAAGAGCGAACAGGAAGAGACGAAGCAGGAACGATTCCATTGCAGAACTAACTCTAACGATGCCCGATCTCCTTTTATATTGGTCCAGGTTCTGCGTTGGAAGCATATTCTGTTTGCCACGTTTACTGTGTTTGCATGTCCTGATGTTTTCAGTCCGGTGATACGAACCACTCTGTAGCTTTGCTTCAACACAACGCAAATGCACAGAGCTCCACGTAGCATGTACAAGACGCAAGGGAGGAATATCATTCTAAACATAATTGAAAGGATTCGCACACTGCTGTATATTGTACTGACTCCTTTTTACGGTGTTCCAGGTTCTGGTCTCTGTTTTCCAGTCAGGTGACACTCCGTAGCCTTGTGTCAAAACAGGATTAGGCAAATGTATCTGTGCATCTGCAGGAGCTCCATGTAGTATGCATTGAACGCAAAGGACGACTACTATTCTAAATATAACTGAAAGGATCCGCATACTGTATTGCACATATATAACGCCTTTTCTAATGTTCCAGGTTCTGGTCTCCAACCCTAACTCCATAGGCACCTACCGCCTTCTCATAACATGTTTGCCACATCTGCAGCACAGCGACGTCCTGACGGGCCACAAGTCACTTCCAAAACAATGATCTGCACCAGCATAACAATAAGCAAATTTATGCGCTTCTGATTATGCGCCACTGAGCTCTGCACGGTCACAGTAGCACGAACCGTAAGCCTGCAGAGATGGGCACCGGTAGCGAAGCCCAAATCCGAAAATTAAGGGTACTCGAATCCGGGTCAAAAAACCCAATGCAAACCCAAACTCATTGAAAGGAAAAGCAATAGGTACAACAAAAGCGATTCTTGTATGCAAGCGATGCCCATCTTGACTTCTATCGCATATGCTGTTCCTAGACGAATTCTGGTTGTGCGCGTGTGGCTCATTGCCAAACAGTTTGATTACAGCACAGGAGGTCGGAGGTTCGAGTCCCTCAGGAAGTTCGATGACGAAAACCATCCTTGCGCTGTGAGTTCGGTCTTTCCTGGACGGCAAACGGTTGTCGACCTCTTGACCGGGCAGATGAATTTAACAGGGATGCTGAGAACTACATTTTGAGGACCTTGTGCCAGTTTAGAGAAGATAAACACAACATACAGCTTATTGTTAGATATGAAGAGAAACACTGCGGCTACAGTACAGTATACCGTTGAGGCAGATCGTTGCAAAGTCAATGAACCTTGTTACCTCTACCAGTAAAACTCAATCTATGTGGACAAATCCAGTAGTGCCATTTGTCCGATTGGTAAAAGTCATTTTCCAGAGTTATGCTAATGCTATTTGAGGTTCGGTTGACCCTCCAATGTCCCCTTACTTCGCTGCGGTAACTACTTTATTAAACTTTAACTTATCCACTGATGCGTTAGCCTATCATAAACCGACTAGGGCGGGAGGATCACAATTTTATAGAATCGCTTGCGGGCACATTAGTGATGTCACAGGAAGAGTCGGGAATGAACAGAATCGACAGAGAGACATTACGACACGTTGGCACTAGCGCAGGCGTAACGCTAACAGTTGCCCCTACTGTAACTGTGAGACGATGACGATGATCTCTAGTTTCCGTATATAATGCACATGTCAGAAGACACAGTCGGTCGACCCGAGCTTCTTGATGCAGTATACAGCTGTTGCTCCGGCGGGAGCCTCTCGGGGCTCCGTCGCGGATCAATTAAAGTAAGGCACCACGTAACGTTATAAGCAACTGTTGACCGACACCATCGAGTGATCGGAAGGGAGGGGTCGTTGGAGAGGAAGGAGGAAGGCGGGAAGAAGGCAAAGTAAGCTCAAGACACATTAAATAAGACAGAGTGGAAAGGCAAGGATGTCGGCCTCATTCTTTGGACATCAGCGAAGCTTTCATCTTCTTCGCGCGCAGGAGAACGTCTTCGAGCGTCTCCGCTGCGGTGTACTTCTCCTGACGTCGGTACAGGTTGCTCAGGTTCTTCATGGTGGACGCGACGGCGGGCGTGAGGATCTTGACGGCTTCTTGACAGCTGCCCGGCTCGCTACCCGTCATCGTGTGTTTGTTGTCTTCGCGGTCTTCTGCGATTTGCCAGATGGTCCGGTTGGAGTTGGAGATTTTGCCGAATTCTCGCTCGTGTGCGCGAGTCAGGATCTGCTTGTAGAGAATTTCGGCGTCCTGTAAGGTGGGGAATTAGCTGCGGCTGCAATGGACTATGTATATCAAGCCGAGGGGAGGGGTCACCAAATCGGCGATTTTTTCGGAGGGTAGGATCCATCCAGTACACCCCATACTACTCATGGTTCGTCCTAATCATGCCACTTGCAAAAAAATTTTCCAGCCAAGGCCTGATTTTCGGAGGGTAGGGTTTAAGGGGGCCAGGTCGGCCACGGTCCTCCAAGCCTGCTGTATGGTGAGCTTGCATCTTTCGAAGCTCTCCAGCCCACTTACCATGTATTTTCCTTGTTTCACGAAGGAAGAGCCCAGATTATTCATGGTTTTAGCCACATTAGGGTCATCAGGACCCAGTCGCTTCTCGTAGATCTCAAGAGCGCGTTTATAGTGTTGTTCGACCTCGTCGTATTTGCCTTGATTCTGGCAAAGTAGTGCCAGGTTGTTCAGCTGCTTCGCGACGTCCGGATGATCTTCACCGAGGACCTGAAATTGACTACTTCAAGAAAACATACTTCAAGAGTTCGCCGTTGGCTTCTTAGGAACGCTCCTCGGGCATTACAAAAGAAGTGATACCGAACAACTCCATTACCTTGACTCTAATCTTGAGCGCTCTCGTGCAGAAAGGCTCAGCCTCCTTGTACTGCTTGCATTTGCCATATAAGACGGCTAAGTTGTTCAAAGTCGCCGCGACGGCCGGATGATCTTCGCCGAGGCACTTCTCGCGGATTTTCAACGCGTCATTGAGCAGTCTCGACGCTTCTTTGTAGTTATTTTGGTCCCTATAAGCACGTCGTCTCCGCAGGCACTTTCCTTAGTCTTATACCGATAGACGAGCGCCAGAATGTTTAACATCGTAGCCACATCCGGGTGGTCATGACCACTTGAGCGCTCCATGTCCTCAAGCGCCTGACGACAGAGCGGTACGGCTACTTCGTAGCGCCCTTGGGCCGCGTACTGGATGACCTAAAGTGGAAAGGGAGAGTGGGAAAAGTGGAAGTTCACAAACCAGGTTGTGAAGGGTCTTGAGTCGCTGTGGCACTTCAAAGGCACCATGGACACTGTTCTGGTTGCTGGACTGGGAGTAGGAGCCCCCGATGAACTCCTCGTCTTCGGGGCCGAAGCCGAGTTCTCGAAGGGTGTTGTTGTTGATGATGCGTGGCTCTACTGGTTTGTCGTCGTCATCCTAGAGTTAGTTCAAGTGCACTTAAACCCTCTTTGAAACATATACAGCTTTATTTTTGTATCCTAATGTACCGTGTCCTGGTCCGTTTGGCCTGAACGTACCCTTTTGAGGGCCTCTTCTAAGGAGGCTTCTATTTTAAACTGTGGGAGACCTTTCATTTGAGAGAACGCTTTCTAGAGGCTTCAGATGATGCTGGCTCCCCTTTTCTTGCTTTTTGGCTTCTATCCTATATGCATAAGCGGCCATATATCATTAAATCAAAACCTTAACTCCACGTGTCCCTAATACTCAGAGCTCACAACCTATAGCCGGTCCCTGGTGCGTATCCCCCCTCCTGCAATTGAATTCCCCAAACGAGCGAAACTAATTTACGAACCGATCTGTCAGCGTCGAAGTGCTTAATCGAATTCATAAACGCCAGATGCTTGTTCTCCTCGTCCAGTTGCGCCGTTTGCTAAACACTGCCCTGAAGTTGCGTAGGCGAACGTCAATTACCTGAACGGAAACCTGCAACTGCTGGCGGGAGGAAGTCAGTTCATCGCGGAGCCAGGCGTTCTCCTGGCACAGGCGCCGTACCTGGGACTTCAAGCGCTGCTTGTCGGCTTCAATGTTTTGGAGATGCTGCGCGAGCTCCATCATGACCTAAGGAGCTCAAAGATAGAAAGGATCATAGAGTCTAAAGATTAATGAAAAAAGAAATACTTAATATGGCTCTTTTTAATACAAGAGCGCTTTTTAAGCGAGACTTACAGTACCCTAAAGACCGCATCTCATCCGATGACTGGTTTGCACGTACATAGGCCTAAAATATAGGAAAGAAGGTTCAGCAGCAAAGAGAGCAAAGGGCATTCAGTCGTTTTAATAGTTTTGTAAATCTTCCCCCCTTAAAATGGGTGTTGTTCTGTTTTTTTTTCGCTTTTCATTCCATATTTTGAGCAAAGAGGTGGACTGCAACCGTTGCAAACCTTTAGAACTTTAAGGGTTAGGCGTGGCGCTCTACCGCCCAGGAACGTGCATAGCACCGAACTTAAGAACCCCAACCTAACCAACCTGAGCCTCTTCCATGGCCAACTTGAGCTCTTCGACGTTCTTTCCGACGATCTCCAACTTCTCGTCGTTCAGCGTCGCCTCGTCCTCGTTCATATCGGCACGGCGGCGCTTTGCTTCGAGCTCGGCACGGAGATTGTCATGCTCCGCGCACAAGGCCTCGAGGCCCTGCAGCACGGTGCGGGTGTTCTCGAGGATGTCCTCCTGCGAGAGTCCCGTCATCCGGCCGAACTCTTCGATCTTACGCCTGAAGAGTAGCGGAATTAAGCGGGGAGCGACTTGTCGTTGCCATGGCTGCGTCCAGGCGGGGGAATATTTTCGAGCTTGGGAATGGCGCTTAAGTGTGAGAGGTGCGCGCGCGAAATATGGTGAAAGAGACATATCGAATGGCGCGAAAAATGGAAATGTCAAAAAGATTGGAGCGTTGACATTCGGGCGAAACATAATGGAAGCTGGACTGGAAACAGGTGAACAGAGCTCAAAAAAGAGAATGCATATATGTAAAAAGGTGCACAAAAATGAGTGTATTTTGACTGAATTTTTTAATGTGTTTTTTTCTGAATTTTTCTGTCTGAAGACTCAAGGTCGACACAGATTTTATGTCCAGTTTTGTGCCCAGACGGCACTTTCCTCACCGTTGAAGTTTACTACAAAAGATGGCGAAGATGAAGATTTGAATAAGTACTCTTCTCCACCCGTTGCGAAGCCTAAGTATGTAGTATCAAACGACAATCTCTTGCTCAGCCCGTAGTCAATATAGTCTTGACCTTAATTGGACCTTACTGAGGTTCAGAAGTCTTGTTGTGTCTATTTAGAAACTGAGAAATTGGGGCAGTTTGGAAGCATCTTCACAGGCGTCAGAACTATTTCGGTTGCAATGGACCTTACCTATCCTCCCATTTTGTGTTCTACAGTCTCTGCGGTTTACAAAATCTACAGTTTGAGCATCTGGAAGTCAAGATACTCTCGATTAGACGAAACTTTACAGGTGTTGCATAACTGTGTGGATCTATCACAAACAGCGCAAGATAAGATCAACTGGGATTGTTGTTGCATTTGCGGATAAGTAGGTTATATTGACTGTTGTCGCACCTACGCTTTTTGACCTAAATCTCCTCCGGACTTAATGGCGTCGCATAAAAGTGCATACGCACTAAGAGAAAGAGCCATTTACCGGTCGGAGTTATGGGTCTAGGCACCCATGATGGCGCGATTGTCGCCACAGTCCTCAGTCTTCTCGCCCTGAGCCTCTGTGTGGGCACCTTCTGGGCAATTCACAATGAAGTGGAGCTGCTCTACGACGAGATGAGAGATGGGATTCGGGAGTTCAATGTAAGTTTCAAGTTATAAATACCCCCAGAAAGCCAGAAGTCTTTAGCTGAAATCCTACGAGATCTGGAGGGAAGTTCGAGAGTTCAAGGTGGACCCTGCGAAGCTCCGCGAGAAGCGTCAGTCCTACGCTTCCTCTGGCTACGAAGGATACGGTGGAACCTTCATCCCTCCGAGCTATCAGCCAAGCTACCACGCCTTCCCGGCTCCTCCTCCGCGCCAGTGGCTGGAAAAGAACCCTTTGCCTTCTGGATCCTCTGCTGGACCTTCGGGACCCAACGGACCTCACGGAAGCGGAAATGGAGCTCTTCCTAAGGAATTCCCACTTCGTCCTCCGCATAACGGAGTGCCTCCTAAGGGTGGTTTCCCAAGGGCGACTCCTCCTCCCGGCGTTGTTCCTCCCTTCCGCGGACCTTCAGGAGGTCTGCCTGGCTTTCCGGGATTCCCAGGCACTCCCGGAATTCCTGGATCGCCCGGAGTTCCTGGATCGTTCGGACCTCCTGGAGTGCCCCCACAATTCGGAGTGCCTGGATTCCCCAGTGGACCCGGAGGATTTGGAGGATCAGAACCATCGACTCCTCCTCCACAGTCTCAATGCAGTAAGATTGCGTCAGAGTATCTTTTCATAACGTTGACGTCCTTCTAGAGTGCACTCCTCCCGCTGAGAACAAATGCCCTCCTGGCCCACCGGGACCGAAAGGACCGAATGGACCACGTGGTGTCGACGGAGCCGACGGATTCCCCGGAATCCCTGGACGCGACACCGAGGACACCGAAGCACAACGTCAGGAGTACGACAAGTGCTTCAACTGTCCCATGGGGCCGCCTGGAATCCCCGGGCTCCAGGGACGTCCTGGAATGCGGGGAATGCGCGGAGCTAAGGGAGTCAACGGCTACGCTGGACGCAACGGCGCCCCTGGGTCTCCTGGAATCCATGGACCTGAAGGACCGCCTGGAAAGGACGGAGAGCCCGGACCTGCTGGAACTCCTGGCGAAGATGGAACCGCCGGAACGGGACCAAAGGGACTCCAAGGAGAGCGAGGACCTCAAGGAGAAGTCGGAGAGCCAGGGGACGTGGGTGAGGATGGCGTTCCCGGAATGGTTGGCATTGCTGGGCCTACTGGGCCGATTGGGGAACCTGGTCAAGAAGGCAAGCAAGGATCGCCCGGAGAGCCAGGCGAAGGAGGCGAACCAGGAATGGACGCCGAATACTGTCCCTGTCCGAGACATAATCGTCGCCGTGAGTTTGTCGTCGGCTACTAAGGAGTCGTAATTTTGTGTAGTGCCTTTGTGATTTTGGTTCTCCTATGTTTCAATAAAGTGCCAATAACATCAAAGAAAGAGGAAGTTTTACGGATTCTATCTTGATGGGGATACAATCGGTTTGCACGTGATTTTGGAGCACAAAATTGCTACAAGTTCCAGAGTTCCTGGCACAGTTGTAGTAGGATCATTAAGCGCCATATTCTATGAGCAGTTAATGTGGTCGGAAACAACTGGTCACTTGGATGAATCAGTAGAATCAGTGATGACTGGACTTTTGATCGGCACCACGTGTCGGAAAACGCGCTCAGAACTCTCGACCATTAACTTCTGTTCTAAGGATCCCCACAAAGAAGGAAACCAAAGGCAATAACCTCCGGGTCAAAGGAAGAAAGAGGCTTGTAAAGTCGATCTGCTTAGATTTGTGCCCTGTTGACTATAGAGCAAGAACGGGTTAAAATAGCTTCAATATCTCAATAACTATTGGGCACAAATCTGCTATCTATATCCGCGGCCAGCGTAGTATTCTATCTGGCTACATTTCTATGGTAACTAGCGTACATTTCTAAAGATTCTCACAATTTTTTCCAAAAAAAAACAAACAAAAGAACACGTCGGTAAACAATAATGTCCTTTCCGTGGAATGCGCTAGATCAAAGGTCAGCTCAACCCACAAAAGGTAACCAGCAACGGACGCCATAATAAACAGCACAATCCCTAACATGTGCAAAATCGAGCAAATGGAGTGAAACCAACTAATAACCGACAATTGACTAGGCTAACAAACAACAAACAACGACGGCTCGTCGAAAGGCCAAAAGTGTCGTCGATAAATCGATGCCTCATAGGGCTGATGACGCGAGAACGGAGTTCTTTGGACCGCGGCGAACGAGCTCCGAATGGGAAAATTGCGAACGGGGGATGGCTTCTCCGGGCGATGGCACTTTTTTATGCATCGGGCGTGGCGGCAGCGTCGTTAATCAACAACAAAGTATACTGTGATGCCGTGGGGGAGTGCGCGGGAAATTTTTATTCGGGTCGCCCACCCTTCCTCTCACGGTAATGTTTTCGGCAAAGTCGTAAATGTTTCATCACAAGGAGAAGGGGAAAGGTTCGCGCTCCTCAGAGGAAAACATGGCTTTGTGGTTGTGTGGCGTTCACTTTAAGGGAAGAGGAAAATCATCATCTGAAATTCAGTCATCTGCTGAGAGCCCAAATAGTACCATGCACCTGCACGATTTTAAAGTCAGTAATCTCCTTAATGACGTTCCACCATGCTCTTGTCAATTGAGACGAACCGAACTATTGACCATAAACATTCCTACAGCGATCTTGGCACATACAACCCAAGATGCAGTGGAATTATGCGAACAGCTCCAAACGTACACGGAAGCCATTGGTCTCCAAATCAACAAAGAAAAGACCAAGTTCATGATCCAATCCAGAAGACAGA
>JADLIF010001640.1:0-55899 GCA_016648015.1 Steinernema khuongi | reverse complement strand
CTCGCGGTAGGGGGGCTGAAAGCAGAAGGAACATTAGCAAGCTGGGAGAAGGACTTACCCTTGGGCGCTCCTTGGTGATGGTCTTGCCACTGCGGATCTCGGCGAGCTCCTTCTCGTTGACGAAGGGCTGCGTGGTGGGGTCGTTGCGGAAGTAGAGTTGCCAGAGAACGGTGATCAGGAAGCAGAGGGCTCCGTGCACGTAGAAGACCGACGGCCAGCCATCTGAAGTGGGAGAGATAGAGATAGAGAAAGCAGAAGGAAAGACGCCGCGTAAAACTGACCCTACAATCCAAAGAAGCACGAAAACCCTCTTGGACCACCCACAAAGCCAACCACAGCTATAAGTAAAAGATCTGGAGATGAGTGTCCGCCGGGCGTCGTGGCGGGCGCTTGTGAACTGGAGCCGTAACCAGTGGCGGAGTGCAGGGATGGAGGCGACGTGGAGTCGACTTCGTTCGCCATGGCGAGGACCGTGTGGACCGACTACGCACACGCTCGTGGTTGACCGCGATGCGTTGGGCTTACGGCGGAGCTCACGATCTTCTGGTCGTCAGCCGAGATGCTGTTACTTACTAACACCGTAACCTACAACAACTTAACCTACTTAACGAAGCACGCGAGCCATGGAGGACGATCCTTCAGACTTGCACTCTGTTTTTAAGTCTTCTTGTAACAGCTATGTGGATCTTAATCTTTTGTGGCCAAAACTGAAGCTTCTTCTGTAAGTAGCCTGTCCCCACACAGTAAATCTATCATTTATGGCGAGCATCTTATTTACATGGACAACGAGAGAACTCAGACGCCGGTCCACACCTTGCAGGGGGCCTTCTCCGGGAACATCTTGCTTCCACGCGGGCAGTTGAAGTCGCGGCCGAACTCGGGGATGTCCTGCACCACCTGGTTGGTTCTGCAGGAGCCGGGCGCGTGGGGGTTCGTCAGCAGCTGGTTGATCAGGTTCTTCGGGCCTGAAAGGGGACAAAATAAGCATTTCGGGTCTCTAGGCATAGGACCCACTCTGCTGCATGCACCAGCTGTAGCCGTAGGTGATCCAGAAGACTTGGTTGGGCGTGTACTTGCTCATCTTGCCGGGAAGTCGGGGCTCCTCCACTCCTCCGTTGTACTTCTGCTTCCAGTTCTGGTAGGCGTGATAGGCGGCCTGCTGGCCTCCCAGATCGGCGATGTTCTCGCCCTGGGTGGTCGCTCCGTTGGCGCAGTGCACGGCGCTGTCCTTCACCTCCTTGGGGCAGCAGGTGCTCGAGTACTGGGAGATGACGCACTGAGCCATCTCCTGGAATCCGGCGCGCGATTTGGAGTCCATCCAGCCACAGTAGTCCCAGGAGCAGCCGCCCAGCGTGCCATTACGGCCAAATTGCACTCCCTCGTCGTCGTAGCCGTGGGTGAGCTCGTGGCCTCCGGTACCTCCTTGGCCGGCGAAGTTGTACGCCTGGGGGTAGTCGAAGTCGAAGTAGGGCGGGTTGAACGCGGCGTAGGGGAAGGTGATCGAGTTGCGCTCCGGCTGATACCACGCGTTGACGGTGGAAGGAGAGGAGAGGAAGTTGGCCCTGTCCGCCTGCTTGTAAACCGTCCCGATGTTCTCCGTCTGCTGGTACGCGCTCTTCAGGATCTGGAAGGAGGCGGTCAGGCGAGGCTGGGGGAATCGAGCTTACCAAGAGGATGTCCCAGTAGTCGGTGACGTTGGCCTGCAGGATGGGGCTGTAGAGGTTGTTGTACTTGTCGAGCGAGCCATCCGTCTTGTCGAACATCTCCGGCCATCCAATGTTCTTCACCAGTCCGTCGCGCTTGTTCTTGGCGGCGGTCTTGGACGCGTCGGTCATCCAGGTGAGCGTGCCCATCATGTCGAAGAAGGCGTCGATGATGAGCGTGGTCTGCGTGGTCACGTTCTGGCGCACCTGCTCGCGCTCCGGGATGCTCTGGATGTACACGTAGCCCGGGCCGTAGACCATCAGGCCCGCGGCTTCGTCCACGCAGTTCACGATGGTCTCGTTGGCGGCCGCCACTGGCTTCTTGACGCCGTTGTCCGACAGGAAGGAGACGAAGTCCGCGTGCTGCTGGCCGCCGAGGAATCCGCTGGCGTCCTGAAAGATTACGGTAGGAGCGTTAGCATCAAGTTCTTACCTGAAGAAGACGGAGGACGACGAAGTTGACCGCGGTCTTCATGGAGAAGCGCTGTCCGTCGTAAACGCCTCCTTTTCCTCCGAAGATGGAGCTGAGGGCGGCCAAGTAGGTCGGCTGCGCGACGACGAGTTCATCCGTGGTCGCGTTGGGGAGACGCATTCCCGTGAAGTAGTCGTCCCAGGAGATGAACTGGTACGCGTTGGCCAGGTCGACCGCCGAGTAGCCGTTGTACTGCTGGCGGTAGTTCCGAAGAAGGTCGTCGGGGACCATGGCCGTCGCCAGCTCTATCTCGAACTGCACGAGCTCCTGGAGGTCCTCGATCGCAGGCGCCGCCAGGTTCAGGTGCTTGGCGAAGGAGCTGAAGGTGCCCTGGACGGAGGAGAGGTAGTCTTCGATGTTGGCCAGGAACTGGGGCTTGACGTAGAAGTCGCGCGGCATCATGAGACCGCCCTGGTTCAAGTACAGAGCGTTTCTGCTGACGTCCCGCTGGTCGACGGTCACTTGGGCCTGGAGAAGAGAGGGCACGTTGTGGACACCCTCAAGTATGCCCACGCCCTTCCAGAAGGCGGCGGGGGCCACGGCGGTCCAGGCGGTCTCTAGGAGAGGGAGTCCTCCGAACCTAGAAGAGAGGAATCCAGTAATCATCAACGTCAGAAGAACTCACAGCTTCTTGATGAGGTCGTAGACGGTCTTGGACTTGTCCTCGGGCGTCTTGAGCATAGCGTTGGCGATGCACGCGTTGATGACCTGGAGAGCTTCTTAGAGGAGTGTAGGGAAGGAGATCTTACCTTCTTGGTGATCTGCTCGGTGGTGGTGGACTTGTCGGTGACGTTGACGAGCGCGTCGAAGATCCGCTGGTTCACGATCTGTTGCGACAGGTCGTAGGTGCCGATGCGTCCAGCGCCATCGGGAATCTTCGCGTTCTTCAAGTAGGAGCCACATGTGAAGCTGTAAAAGTCGTCGCAAGGGTCCACGGACTCGTCCATGCCCGAGTAGAGAGTGTCAGCTGCCTTCTGGAAAGAGAGAAACTTAGCAAAGGCATCTTCGGAGCGGACTGACCTGGTACTTGGTGGTGTTCTTGATGACGGGAGGGGGTGTCGGGGCCAAGGTGGGATGGGGAGTCGTGGTCGGGACAGAAGTAGCAGGCTTGTTGTCGTTGTCATGGTGGCTGTTCTCCTTGCCCAGAATGACGATGTTGAGCACCAAACTGGCGATCGCGACTCCGAGAGTCAGGATCAGGATCGCTGAAAGGAATCGGTCAGAACGGTGTCAAGAAGCAGGAGACTTACCGACGGAGACCTTGCTGAGCAGGTCCGCCATCTTCGAGGCCGTCGATGGGAAACTGAGGCGTCGGTGGCAGAAGAACGCGTACGCGCCTTATCGGACGCGCTGATAAGGATCCCCTGGAAGAACCCAGTCTGCGCCGGCCTAGCTTCTTGCGCCTCTGGACCCTGTGGGTACGGTACTGATCAGGGTTGAGAGTCAGCGCTGTTCCAAAGAAGTACGTTTCTTCTTTCTTCCCTTTAAGCCTTCTTGAACGAGCTTCTTCGTACTATCATTTCTAGCTCTGAAGGCTTATCTTGGAAAAGCTAAGCTCCGACTCATCCTGCGGCCGTTATCGCCACTGAAGTTGCTCGAGCGGTTCTTCTTTTGAAACTGAGACTATTTACGGAGCGGATTGGGTGATTCACGAGAAGAAGAAGGAAGGAAGGCCTGGAATGTTAGACGGACTTTGGTCTTTGGTGAGCTGTCAAGAGACTTCGTTTATGGGTGCAAGAGGAGAGTTTTTTGGCGGAAAAGTGGTTTTGAGGAGGCGATCAGCAGATCCTTGTCGTAAAATGGAGGACGGACCGAAGCGGGAGTTCTAAACTAGGCAGGCATCGAGAAGAGGAGGAAAAATAAGACAAAATGGGGAAAAAAGTTCATTTCGCGAGAACCTGGAGTTTGCTCACTTCATGACATGGCGGCTCCCACGACCTCCCACAGAAAAGCTCAAGAAGACGTCTAACAGTCTCTTGAGGAGGCGAAGACAAACAGCCGCGTGCATTGCTGAACTCCGAACGGCATCCTTTTTCCAAGTGCGTAGATTCCTCTTGAACAGCTCAGCTCTGGCCTCATGTCCCAAGATTTAAGTTTTGTGCTTTCAATCACCGCAGAGTCTTGTTGCTCCGATGTAGCGTCCTGCCTCTGGACCGCCGAGATCCGATAACGGAAGTACTTTCGACCGAAGACCAGTGGTTGCAGAGCGGCTTCTTAGCTCTTATCGGAAGCAACGACCGCCGCCGCGGCGCCTTGGGGGTACGTTGCGGTCTCCGAGGCCGAGGGTTGACTTGTTGCGACTCGGGAAGGCAGGAACGGAGCGTCCGAAAGGTTCCGATCGAACCAAGGACTGAAAAAGCCAAACCAGGGCTCTAACACCAAAGGAGTACGGTATGGCCGGGACTCGTCTTCGCCCAGTGGAACTGGCTACTTGAGTTTGGATCCTTCATCCAGACCATGATTGCCATATCGGCTTGTTTTTCTCTCCTTCATGTCGCTTCTGACGTCGCAGGAGTAGGGTCTTCTTCGCCTATAGAAAGTCATCACCACGGGGAGAGTGCTTGGGCCGAAAGTCAAAATGGTTGTAAACACGAAATGACGTGTGGTCTGCTCTCTGTGCGGAGAAGTATGTCAGTTATGAAGAAGGGCCCCGTTGGATGACTCAGCAGTGACTGGAGGCGATACGGAAGCAGGGTTACTCACAGATGATTACATACTTCTATTGCATAGGACACTATCACCACGGGAGGAATGAGCATCTGAAGTCCATGTGGTTGGAAGGCAGAGGGGACAGGACGTAAAAGTCAGGGGGAATGCGACGAGAAAGGTAGGTGGACAAGTAGGTAGGTAGGACACGCTCTTGGAGATTCCTGTTCATCCCGTTCCATTCTGCTTTCCCGCGCTCTGGGTAACTTCCCGCGAAGCTTCGTCTCCCATCGGCTTCGGCTTCTTGGCTGCTGGTCCAGTAGCACTGGAATCATAATCAAGTACAGAAGACCACAATTGAGAGGCCTACCTGTTGTGGCTACAACCGTTGCTTGAGGTTGTCGTCCGCGGCTGAGGCGAGGATGGGGACTGTAGGGCGAGGAGGCTGGAAGAAGCTGATGTAAGAACGTAAACGTGGAGTTGAGACTTACCGGTCAACCTTGGCGTGGAGGGACTGGATGCTCTCCATGAGAGATTGCGAGCCCAGCACTGCGGGTTTGGAGCACTCTTCTTCATTCTTAAGGAGCCCCGCTCGGCTTTCAACGACCGCAAACCGTCGCTTCCTGACGCTTCGCGTTTCCTCGAAGAAGGCTCCCAGAATCTGTTCCACCTGGGGAAGCCTCTCCTTCTCGAGCTTGCCATCGCTTCGGAAGTAGATAAGGACGCCGAGATTCAACACGGCGTCCGCGTCAATTACGACGCCTTCGTGGCCATAGCGTCCTATCCACTGCTCGAGGTTCTCGAGGACTTCGTTGCCATCGTCTTCCTGTTCAGTGGCCGGAACATCTTCTTCGCCGCCTAGATGGAATCCTGCTCCTAGACGCTTCAGCTTCCTTGCGATGTCCTCACATGGGAGCTCACACTCCCAAATACCGAACCACCTAAGGGTGATCTGATTGTCCCTAAAATGAGAGATGGCTTGGATCTGGGTGGCAAAGTCCGTTAAAACTCACCGAACGAGGACGGGACCTCGGCCAGTTCCACTAGGTGGCTTATGGAAGTTCTTTGGCATCTTTCCGAACAAGGCGAGGACGCGGGTGTGTCCTGGATGGTCCCAGCCCAGCTTAAACTTGCTCCGAAGCGTCCATACAATCCTAAGAGCTTGCTCGGAGAAGCGCATTATCTATGTTCTGAAAATACAGGCTGACTTCTGCGCGCCGGGTCTTCTCAATCGGGACATTGGGAGAATCAATGATCAGGATCAAGGAAGTAGTGAGCACAAAATACAATAAGCTTAATCTCATCGACTACTTGGAGCTAAACGACGTCACAACACGAGCGTTCGACGCTGAAGTGACCTTCCGCTCTGGCCTGCTTCTGCCTGATTGTCCCAAAGTAGGATAGACGAAGCATTAGTAGAAGTAGAGCATGGAGGTCGCCAAACGGCCCTTGTGAGTGGGAGAGTGGCGGGCGATCCGCTAACATGTGTGGAGTGCCGCTTTGTCGCCAAGTTCGGCCGCCCCAGGTCACGATGATAGGATCTGTTTATGAGATGCGCGGACTCTGCGGCTTTGTGCTGTCGGAGCGCCGTTAGCCGCGGAACGTCGCCTCATTGCCTTAAACGAGATATCGACGACCGAGAGGAGCTCATCGTCCTCAACTCCTCAAGATCTACCTGTCATTAAGGGATATCCCCTGCCAATCAGCATGTAATACACCGGAATTCACACTAGATGAGAACACGTCCTTTGTTGGGATAAGCAAAAGGTGAACAGTGCAAACAATGTACTAACAAGCTACTAACAATTTCAATGAGACTTTAAGCCTCAGAAGCGCTGCTCTCTCGCTCCTCCTTTATCAGCTTCGGCTCGTCTTCGGCAGGCTCCGGCTCCAGCGAGGCGTCTTCTCCTACCGGCTCCGCTCGCTCCTGAGGAGGTTCAACAGATCTGAAACCATGGTCAAACTTAGACTTAGCAATTCTGAGCTACTTACTTGTCTCTCGAGGGCGACGAGTGACGTGAGCTCCTTCGCGATTGGGTGGAGGAGTCAGGCTCAAGCTCACCGGTATCGAGAACAAGCACTGACTGAGATGACCATTGAGGCGGTCTGACCCGGTGGCGGGGATTGACCGGAGTGGCGACGTCATTCGGACAAGGCATGGTTCGCGCGTGCAAGGAAGCAAGAAGCCTGAAGAGGCTTGCTGTAGATGAACCAAACTGAAGACTGAAACTCACCGGTCCACTTTGGCGTTGAGGCCCTGCATGTTGTGGCGGATTTCGGCGTTGAGGTACTGGATGCTGTGCTCCATGTTGGTGTTGAGAGAGCGGAGACTGTGCTCGACTTTGGCGTGAAGGGACCGCATGGCCTGGTCCACTTTGAGGTTGAGTTCGTGGATGAAGTCGTTCACCTTGGCGTTGAGGTTCTGGAAGCTCTGGTCCACTCTTGAGTCCAGGGAGTCGAGGCTGTCGTCCATTTTGGCGTTGAAGGACTGGATGCTCTGCTCTACTTCGGCGTGGAAGTCCTGGATGCCGTCCACGAGCATTTCATCTGCCGCCAGCCTTGGACTGTTGCTTTCATTCGTCTTCGATTTCTTCTTCTTGTGCCGCGCTTCGAACAAGGCTCCCAGTATCCGCTCCACTTGCACAAGTCTCCCCTTCTCGTGCTTGCCGTCGCTTCGGAAGTAGATGAGGACGCCGAGATTCAGCACGGCTTCTGCGTCAATTACGGCGCCTTCTTCTCCATACCGTTCTATCCACTCCTCGAGACTCTCCACGACATCGTTCCCGTCGTCTTCTTGTTCAATGACTTGAACGTCGTCCCCGTCGCCAGCATGGTGTCCTGCAGCAAAAGCGTTCAGCTTCTTTTTGATCTCGTCACGTCTGAACTGACTCTTCCAGATCCCGAACCACGAGAGTGTGACGCTCTGCGCCCTAAAATGCAAGGTGATGAGTGCGAATACAAGCCAACGCAACTTACTCCAGGATGACGGAGGGCCGACTCTTAGGACATTCTTTGAAGTCCCTGGTCTCCTTGCCGAACAGGGCCACGGTGCGGTTGCGTCCGGGCTCATCCCAGCCTAGCTTGAACTTGCTCCGGAGCGTCCACACCATCCTCAGAGCTTCTTCGGAGAAGCGCATGGCTTACTCTGAAAGTACAGAAGATATGGTCGCGTGCGCTAAAGACTCGAGCACACGACACACGAGGTCAACAACGTCGTCAGCTCCACGCTCCTAGTCCAGGCCTTCATTGCTGCCAGTTTGACCACTTTGAGGTCATATCGGTCGAACCAATCAACCGCCACCCCAGAAGATATGATCGCGTGCGTACCCGGACTTTCAGTCCCGAAAAACATTTTACCGAACGAACATATTACCAAAAACCAGAAATGTATACAAATCTCCTAAAGTAACTGCTTCTTAAGGCTGGCATAGGTATTACCATCAGAGTTACACCTACGCTTGGTTTAGGCTTGCACCTAGTCCTGATATTCTGCTAATTAAGGTTGGTCAAACGGTTTTGACGAATGATGCGGAGAACGACAGCAAATGGTCCAAGAAACTGTGAATGACGACCGCCGATGACAAGACCTCTTGGCAGACCATGACGCAGATGGCAAGACGACTTTGTACAAGCCAACGACTCAACGAACTTTTCAAGGAGCAGACGAAACTGGCAACAGATTGCGCGGAGCGGAACTATCATGCAAGGGGCATTTAAAAGGCGTAGGAAAATCTACTGCCGATGCTCTGCCAACATCTTCTCCGTCCTCGGTAACCCAGATCCTCTGAGATTAAGTTGTAAAACGGCTTTTGGTCAGTGAGTCTCTTGCAGCTTCGGACCTACGCGCGGCTTAGGCTTAACTTACTCTTGGGTCAAGCGTTTTGGCGTTTAATTTGATTGGGATCTTGAAGAAAGCGAGACTAAAAAGCCCTATAATCGATCGCCTGCGCTAGAGACTCGAGCACATGACACCCGAGGTCCACGACGTCGTCAGCCCCACGCTCCTTCTCCAGGCATTCACCGCTGCCAGCTTGAGGTCACATAGGTCGAACCAACCGCCACCCCAGTCTTACTGTAGGAGGAAGGTCGGAGAAGCTCCGTGGCAAAACCACTTCGCCTCTTCGAACAAAGCTCAGGGAAGGGCTACCATGCCACCCTCATCGCTCAGGGAAGGCGTTGTGGGGCCTCAAGCAATTCTATCAACCTTCCTACAGGGCCCAGGAAACAACCAAGTGGAAGAGGATGAAAGTGAGATGTCAATGTTCCCGAAGTGCCAGGAGCTACTGGCGAAGAGTACGACATCTTAGCCATCCGGGCTTCGAGCGGGCCGCATCGCCGACGAACTCATCGGGACGCCGAGCACCGCCAGAGGGCCCGCGCTCAGGCCGGGCTTCCCAAGGTGGATGTCACGTCCGTGACCCGTTTTGTCCTATCCATCCTATTTTGTCCCTGATCACGTCATCTTTCCATTTTCCCTCTCACTCGTGACATTTGTGTACTCCACTCATTGTCAGCTCTCAGCAGGCCAGCTTAGAGGAGGTGATCGACCTGAACAAGGAGGAGGAGGGGGCGATGGACGATTTTCACCCGAGTAACTTCTACACCCAGCTTACCGGGGAGGTGCCTATCGACTTCGACGAGGATATCACATAGGAAATAAGTAAATACAATTACACTTGAGTAGAAGACGGTAAGACGAGGTTAAGAAAAAAAAAATTTATTATTAAAAAAGACGACAAAAAGTGTCGCAACGTTGGTTCTCCGCTGGTTGCCTTTGCTGCTGATGCGTTCTCTTCTGGTGCTTCTTGAGATAGAGAGCGAGGGTAAACCGCTTGCCACAGACGTCGCACTGGAACGGCTTCTCCGGGGAGTGCGTCTTCTCGTGGACGCGGAGGTTGCTGGCGTCGGCAAAGCGCTTCGGACAGAGCCGGCACTGGAAAGGCTTCTCTCCTGTGTGGATCCTCATGTGACCGGCCAGGAGGAACTTCCTGGAGACGGTCGTTCCACACTGGGGGCACTCGTACCTCTTCCGGGCACGCCGGGGCGAAGTGGCGCTTTCCGCGGTCGAGTCCAAGGAAGGCGCCGCGGTAGGACGCGGGGTCTCTAAGGCTGCTTCAGGCACGGGTGCTTCTGGGGCCTGTGGTGCAGGCGCTGGAAGGATGAGATTCATCAAGTTCATCTGCGACTGGGCAAACCATTGCGCCAGAAGCATCGCTTGCACGTTGAGAGAAATCGTAAGGAAATCGCTTTGATCCATCCTGACTGAAGTGCTGCTACTCAAGTGGCCCTTATATATACAGGAAAAGTGACGCTACTGCTCGTTCGTGGGTCATCGCCAAGGGACCACTTTGAGATTACAGGTTGCATCATCTTAGAAGGCCAAAAGCAATGCTTTACTCTGAAACCTTGTCCACGTTCTGGAAGCATTGGTTCTGAAATTTGAAAAGATTCATCGAAAGTTTGGCAACCCGTCAGCATGACTGCTTCGTCCTGGTCTTTTCCTTGGACACAGTTCTATAGATCGTCATTTTCATGAGCTCATCGTCTCATTTTGCTTCTCTCATTTTAAATGGAGATTTTAATGCTTGGAGACAAGAATCCGACTTATAAGACACAGAGCGATAAGACTGACGGTGCCAACAAGTCATGACGCTCCTAGTCAGAATTCCTTGTGAGTAGGGAAGCATCGGAAGCTTAGCATCACCAATTCGTTCTGGTCTTCTTTTCGGACTGCTTTCTATCGATCGTCAGCTATTATCCTCTCATCTTTCTTCCCAAAAAGCTCTCTGATCTCTGTCACGAAGTATCCATCCGGAAACTGAATGTGAGGTGAGACTCTTGTTGGAGACGATTTTGATGATTTTGACCCCACCAGGAATGTGCGGACAAGTTTTATTGTTCCGGATATCGGATATCCGCTTATCCCTGGTCGGGGCTGTTTTTCAGGCATGAGAAGAACGTTCTCTCTCGGGCAAAAGTCACGTGGATCAAGTGTCCGACAGCTCCAGCCAAATAACCTTTGTCATGCCCTATAAGTTGAGGTTTAACCCTAGCCTGAACCCCCATGGATAGTCATTACAGCTTATCAGGTTCTAAAAACCTAATTTCGTTCAACAGGTGAGCTGGACTCCTCGCGATAGAACCCTCCTAGGAAGAAGGATCCTTCCTCTCCCCCAACCCCAATATGTCCCGGATGAAGCCAGCGACAGGCCCTTAACCTTAATGTCCTCCACGCGTTTTTACCGCCTGTCCGGTCACATGTTTCTTCGCACTACCTTGTCGTTCCGCACCTCCTCGGAGGCGTTCGCCTATCTGATGACCTTCGCGCCCTCGCGACAACTCCGACCTCCCGCGCGCTCTCCTTCGGCGCCACTCCGACGCCCCTTAATTGCGCTCCTCCAGCCTCGACCGTCCCCTCCCGGGACTGTCCGATCGATGCAACTCCTCCGGGCCCTCTTTCGCGCGTCATCGATCAGCTGGAGCGTCGCCTGACAGTCCGGCTCTCTTCCAGGGCTGTTTAATTGCGCGAAAAGTTTGAATTTCGGCCAATCGATTTGGGTAGATCCGTGGAACCCCCGTGGACTGCTCTGTATTCAGAATCAGGGCATGGGAGGAGTGCTCAAAACCTTCTTTTAAGTAGCACAATGGTAGGAAACATTCGTCGCCACCATTGAGCCGCTAATTTGGGACTTTAGCCATCAAATCGGTCTTGTTCGGTCCGAACAACCGATCTTATCTCCCTAGAACAAGTTTAGAACTTCGCCAGTTCACGGAACTCGGGATTGAATAACCTAAACTACTTCAAGAGTGCACCATGTCCGCTTAGAACAGTCACAGAGCTTGCATTCACTCGGAAGTGCACTTATTCAAATGTCCCCACTTGAAATGCTGACTCCACCCGAGTGAAGGCCCCTCTGGAGTCGGCCCCCTCCTTCGCGTCGATCAGCGGGCGAATCAGTTTAGCGCGGAATCGCTTGTTTCTTCGCACTGCCGAAAACAGCGCCAACCGGTTCCGTCGTCGCCGCCGCCGCCGCTCCTCCGGCCTCCTCGGACTCGGCGAGCGCGCGCGAATCCATTTGCCTTCTAATGGAAATCGCGTTTGCGTAACCGATGAATATTCCGATCGCGATCGATTCCAGCCGCCCGTTCCCGGAATGATCGTCGTCCGCCGCTCGGCGCTGCTCCTTCTCAGCTTCAGCGTCTTCGTCGCCGTCGCCTCCCGGTGGACAGAGCAGGATGAGGCGCGCAGGATAGCTCAGGTGGGTCTTAGGTAGCTTGGGATATAAAGGGTGGAGATTGTCTATGCTTCTTGTGGCTTTGGGGTGTCCTGAACACTTTCTGGAGACCTTTTTCACTTTCTGGAGACCTCGTCGCCGAAATGACAGAACTCGCCCACCCTTCTTTGAGGCTGATGTAGCCCAGGACAGCTCTGACCCTGGGAGTTGGGAAGCCGGGAATGTTTAGGATGGTATGTCCTCTTATTCGAGGGTCTAAAGTCCTCTGTCTTCTTGTGATATCAGGTTTCGTATAAGTCAGGTTTTTGGAGTATTCTAAACGCTTCCTCCAAAGCTGAATTCGTCTTTCCCTTCGCTACTTCCCTCTTGACTTTGATCTGGCCACCGCCTTCGGTTTGATCCAACTCTGACCTGCTTCTTGGGGCGTCATTTTGTGGCTTTGCGTTCCAACTCTGACCTCCTTCTTTCAGCTCAAGGAACAGGAGCGTCTCGAATTCCAGATGGAGATGCAGCAGCAGGAGAACACAGGCTTCTCCTCCGGAGACTACTTCTCCGGAGGCTCCGGGGCCTACAGACCTTCTGAGGGATCGGCGTCCTTCCGGTCGGCGCCTCAATCCCCGAGATACAGTCCCTTCGTGGAGCGGAGACCCGTCTCCAAACCGACGCAATACGGTAGGTCCTTGTCATCTGGTGGGATTCCCATGAAATTTAAGTATCTCTGGCTTCGATTCAACGATTAGAATCGCGTGGATTAGATGACTGAGCTGACTCAGCTCGTCATCGACTCCAAAGGTGTGACTCACACGGCAGTAAAGAATCCCCTTGCACTCTGCCACTCGTTCGGCGATGATATCGATAATGCCAGCGTTCCCAAGGTCACTTGTTCTGAGCTGCAAAAAACAAGCCTTTGAAGAGAGCGCCTTTAGTGCCTTTTAGAGCCCCTGGAACTCTCCTTGACAGTCGAGTTCCCTTCGAATCATTTAAATGCGATGTTTTGAAGTTTTCTCTCATTTGATAAGCTCCTAATAAGTTCCTAGGAATCGTCTTCGACTTCAGCTTCTTAGTTTCTTGACGTGAGCCATCTGACATGTACATATAAGATTAGGAGTTAATCTGCTTCTGACTCCTCGTCTTGATGAAATGAGAAGTACTTGAAGCACTTTTAAATGAGTTTCCTCCTCCACATGGAAGGTCGGACGTTCCTTTCCCATCGGCATGGACAGCTTCCAAGGTCCATTCCACAATTAGAGGGTAATTACGGTAGCCCCGACCTTCTACTAACAGCCGAGGCTCTAATTGGTCGTTTATCGGTCCTCTAAAGACGCGTTCCCGTGACTTTCCTCCCTTATTTAACCTAAGTGGCGCCTGACAGGATCGTTCCACTCGCGGGCATCCGGCTCTGTTACCCTAATCCTCACCGCCGAGCGGAACCTCCGCTCAGGGACGAGTTCTCCGCCATTCGCCGTTCCACCGAAAGGGAAACCTCCCGCGTGAGGGTCGCTGACGGCAACGACTTCCTCCTAGAAGGTCCAGCGCTCCGCTTCCGCTTACCTTGACACGGGCTCATCCAGCCGACCTTCACGCACTCCTAATCCAAGTGGCGGTGGCGGAGGTGCGACTGAATCGTCTCAGTTCACGCCTCACTGACTCCCTCAATCAGATGAAAAATCCATGACTTTGACCTACCCTGTGAGCCTGAGCCTCAGGGCGGTTACTAAAAGGAAGGAAAGGAGAAGGAGGAGATCATCAAGATCGAAATAATTAGGTTCTTGGAGAAGGACAGTGATCCAGCCGTGTAAGCAGTATGCCGTTAACATCAAGTGTGCCATGATAGCTCAGTTGGGAGAGCGTTAGACTGAAGATCTAAAGGTCGCCGGTTCGATCCCGGCTCGTGGCATTTCTTTTTTTAACGAACTTTTTTTTGCTTTCAACGATTTCTTCTTTGCTTTTCATAAAAATATGATGTTTTCTAAGCTAACAAATCATAAAAATGCATTCTCCGAAAAAAGCAAAAAGTTCTTCCCATGCCGGGAATCGAACCCGGGCCGCGTGGGTGAAAGCCACGAATCCTAACCACTAGACCACATGGGAGGAGGGGGTCCTTCTTCTCCTTCTTGACATACACCTCTCCTCCTTGCAGGCTCCTCTCCCCAGGCGAACTTCTGCTTCCACTGCGCGAGTCCGTTCGGCGTGGTTTCTCCCGACCTGCAGAAGGCGCTCCAGGCGTTCCTGAAGATGCGCCGCACCAAGTACCCGGCCGACGTGGTCACCGCGCAGTGCTCCAACCCCAAGGAGGTCGGCTCGCTCGCGCGCCAGGCCTGTCTCCACAGCTACTGCCAGACCCTCGTCCTGACCGACCACGACACAGGTAGGAGCTCAAGGAGGTCGGCTACCGTAACCCGCCTTCCAGGATCGGCGTTCACGATCCGAGGCTGTGCCGAGCACTTCGGCGCCATCGACGAGGAGCTTCTGGCGGAGCGCGGGGACAACACGTGCACCAGGCTCCACGACAAGCTCGACATCCAGGAGTGCGTCTGTCGCCACCGCCGCTACTGCTACTCGGGGCCCGAGCGCCCGGGCCTCGAGGCGGTCAACGCGGAGGCTAACGAGGCGCCGACGCCCCGCCGCGACTTCTACGCGCGCCCCAAGGCTGCTGAGACGCGGAGTCTCGGCTGGGTGGTGGCGCTCTCCGTGCTTCTAGCTTTGCGACTCTAGGAACGATACTAATTAAAGAGTTTATTTGAGAGGAGTTGGGCACAGAGTCGTTGAAGAAGGCACGGATGGGTTAAGAGGGAAAGGTCGTTCAAGGGCATGTATTCTCGGTGACGAAGTCGGGTCCAGCGAAACCCACTTACATCTTCCGGCCGTTCTGCTCGACTTTGTGCTTGCTTTGGAAATCGAGCTCGAGGCTTGATTTGGAGGTCGTATGGAGCATCTCTGGTCCTGCGTTAGAACGGACATCCCCGGAAATAGCATACGAATTACGTGTTTCTGTGGGGTAGGGCCTCCTTGACTTCTTACGGCCTCCTGAGGTTCAATAAGTGTGTGTCAAATGGTTCATTTTGGTGACTCTACTGTGATGATACCCCTTGTGACTTCCCCCAGAAAGAAGGATGCACCTTATCAGAGTCCCGAGGCACACAAACTCCAAGTAGGCGTGGGCATCGCGTGAAATCAGCCACTGAAGACGTGATTGGCCCTTTTCCAAGACCGGCTTCGAAGCAAAGAAGATGAGAGGCAATTTGGTCGTCGTTTCGGTCTTTGAGCAAACCAGTTCAGAGCCATGTGGGTTTGATTGGTCGATTGGGAATGGTTCAGCGGACAGGAGAACCACAAGAAGATGTCCAAGGGAGTTCGGAACAGAAGACTTCTACTCCAAACCTATGTTAGAAAGCCAGCCTGCTTAACGGTAACTTTGGGCTTCAAGACAGCCCTAGTTGCAGAGGCATCTTCTTCCTATGTACTCCTGAGGGAGATCAAAAGATTGATGTCAATGACAGAAGTTTCTAAGGTGCTGCGGTATAAGTGGCGCTTATTGGGTAGCTTGGGCTGTTCCTTCCGAACTTTCCAGTGGATTCCTCCTTGGATCCTCCTTGTCCCACATTACTCAAGATGAAGAATGCCTGCAGAGTGCCTCCTCCTCCCAGTGCCCTCGAAAATTAAAAAAGCGGATCTCCCAAAGGTTCTTTGTGACGAATGTGTCCTTAGCTGCTGATCCCGCCACGAAAATAGTCCCCGGCCCGAAATAGCGCCGCGACTCATCCGTCCAGGCTCAAATGTCACGCGGACACAAAATCGGCGTATCGGCTTACGTCGCCGCTTCCCTGACGCAATCAGTCGAATTTAAATCCTGATTCCAATCCCACTGCTCAGAGATCTCCCTCGCTGAAGGGCGTCTCCTCCCGGAGTGTTCTTCGTCTCCCGGCGGCACTCAACGCCTCGAGGAGCCTAATGAGAGCACATTAGGGCGATTCCCGGCGCGCTCCCGGACGCGAGTTAACAGAACCGGAAAACACTCAGGCGACGCTAATTCAGGTGGAAGAAGGGACGCGGAATCCGAAGGTCTTTGTTCTGACTCACGGGATTACGGTAGCTGGTGGCGTCCTGTTTGGGAGTTGTTGTGCACCTCAGGGACTAATTGGAAGATGGGACTGTTCTGTGGTCAGGATGGCGCTTTCTTCTTGATAAGTGGGAGTAGAAGGTAAGGAGGACACGTCGTTGGTAAAAGTCAGAGGTTCGGTTCTTAGGTAGGAATATGGTTTTTAAAGCATCTGTGAAGGTGATAAGCTCTCGGAACCAGGAATAGGCATAAGGGAACACCATGTGGACAAATGACATAAGGTCTTGCTGTCCTTGGATGTCCTTTACCCTATTCTCACTCCTTTGGCCAGCTCATGAATTGCAGATCGAGTCCTCTGGAGCCTCCAGAAGCTTGCCAGGCTCCTCCTTGTGACTCAGCTAGGGTACGGTAGCTCCCCTCAGGTTCCCGAGCGCACGCGTCCTCACGTCCACGCTAAACCGATTCTCGATCTGTTTTCGGCGCTTATCCTAATCTCTGACGTCCCTCCGCGCGGCCAATCCCATCGCCGAGACTCGTCCAGTCCTCCAGTGTCCCTTCCTCGGGAACGGTCCTTCTCCAGGCATGCTCCGCCAGAGCTTCGCAGCGTTGTTCGACGAAGACGAGGACGAGGAGAGCTTCGACGTGAGGTCTGTTTACCCCTCGCCGGTGACGTCACCGCCCGAGACTTTGTTTCGGTTTGTTTCCGCCGCCGCTTCCGCGTCCTCCGGGGAGCGCCGATCTCCGGAGGACGCCTCCCGCGCGCCTGTTTACCGAAGGCGGCCGCCCGGGGCGTCCCTCGGCGTCGCCGCTTTACACCGGCGACGTTCCGGCAGCTGACTGTCGCGCGCCGATCGATCCCTTCTGGAGCGCGGCGGGACCCTGGGATCTGTTCGGGCCGCTTGGCGGGAGTGTGGTCAGGTCGGGGCCTTCTTTAGCGTGGAATCCAGTTTGGGGAGGCTTGCACGGACCTATCGTTTCCTTGGCGACTGTTGAAAGAGAAGGACGACCTACTGACTTCTCTAGGCTGACCCATCTAGTCTTATGTGCTGTGACAGAGGGGCGCTTCTTGGCAGCTCTTCTGCCCTGTAGCAGAAGAAGGCTAGGTTCTCAATGAGTCCCAAATCCTGCTGAAAGTCGTGTGTTTTAAGCATTCCCCCTTCTACGCATCTCTAGGACGCTGTCTAGACATAAATTGGGCCTAGACTAGTCTACTCTGGGTGGCAGACAGAAGTTTGTCCTTGCGGGTCGGGTCGGGTCGGGTATCTTGTCAAGAAGCGGTGAAATTCGCGTTTTGCCGATCTCCGAGCGGCACTTCGGCATGCAGATCGCAAACAAACAACGAAAGACGCGAATTTGTTTTCTCTCCCGAGGCAGTTTCCACATCTGCTCCTCTGAAAACAGAAGCACGACCAATCATATGCTTCTCAAGGGAACCCTTCTAGGCTGGGAAGCGGTGGAAGTTTGTATTTTGGAGTGCTGATTCACTAAGTTCGTCCCTCCCTGACCTGTTCCTATAGAAACACGGCCAGGTCCAGTCTCTCCCTCTCTCTCTGCCTGACCATCAGAAGAAGAGTCCTGCTTGGGTTCTTGGCCTGGCTCTGTTCATATTTAGACTGCTCTGGCTGTCTAGACTCTAGTCTTGTCTAGAAAAATTAACCTATTCAGTTTACCGCCCATATTCCATGTCTCTGAGACGGGATCAAAGTGGAGACTACTTCCCAGCTCTCCACTGGAAAGAGGTGTGGAAGCTATGTGTCCAGCCAATGAAGGGTGATCAATCACCCTGCTTCCGAGGATTTTGGCCCCAAATCCTGTTTGATTCCTCACTGGGAGAGAGAGAAGAGAAGAAGGAGGGTCCAGGAAACAGAGCAAACACGTAGCCAGTTCTGTCCTCGGCCAATTCCTAAAGTGGGACCTTTCCTAGGGTGGAAATGTGGTCTTCTAGGAGAAGAGTAGGGGCCAGATTCCCATCATTCCCAAGACTGCAACATGGTCTAGACAGGTCTTGTCTCATAGACACCTAGCCTCTGTCTGACCATCAAAGCTGTCTGGCGTCTAGAATCTTGCATCTCGGAGACATGAGACCGTCCTAGTCTACACATATGTCTAGTCTAGTCTTCTACCCTCTTGCAACCCTAACTCTGGAAGTCCCTGATCCACTCGAGACCGCGCCCCACTCCTTCCGACGCCTCTGACCTCCTTGATTCCAGAATCCGACTTCAATTCATGGATGCACGCCTGAACGCCGTCTCCGAGATTCGCGACTTCCTCTTCCTCAGCGGCTACGGCTGCATCAGCGAGGCCAAGGTGCACCAGTACGGCATCACACACGCCGTCGACTGCACGAACCTGCCCAAGAACAAGAAGGTCGAGGGCGTGGAGTACCTCTACCTTCCAATGGACGACAACGAGCTCCAGAACATCAAGCAGTACTTCGACTCTACGGCCGACTTCATTCAGAAGGCCGCTGAGAAGGTGATTACCCCTATTTTGGCCCTTGTTCCACGGGTTACGGTAGGAGAGCTGATCCATCCCACAGACTGTGTTCTTGGACCTCTCTATCTTGGCCATATTTCGATCTAAAGCAGGCCTTCTACGGTCTTTAATTGGTCCGCCGAGATTTCCTCCTTCTTCTTCTCTGGAAGGTCCAAAAAAGCGCCACTTCACGCAGAAGAGGTGATTAGCCCCCATTCATCGGTTGTTTACTCCTTCCAGCGCCAAAAATAGAACCTCGGCCCATCGATCCGCGTGCACTCTGCGCAGAATTGTTTCCCGTCGCGTGTGGCGCTCGTCTCAAACACCACCGAGGTCGTCCCTTGTTCGTCCACATCCCACACGTCCCAGGGGGATACGGTAGCTTGCTAGGGACACGGAATAGGACAACACGCTTGCTTTGTTGAGGGGCCGGAGCTCTGACCCTTAGATGCACCCGGAAAGCAGTCCAAAGCCCTCAAGCATCCATCTCCTAATCCGATCGATTGCTTCAGGGAGGGAAGGTGCTCGTCTACTGCGCGGCCGGCGTCTCCCGCTCCGCCACCATCGTCATCATGTACCTTGTCATCAAGGAGAAGATGAACCTCCGCGAGGCGTTCACCATCGTCAACAAGTGAGTGGGGAACTTCTGGACCACAGCTTGGGAAGGGCGACGCTCCCAAGGACGTTCGAAGAAGACCTTGGGAGCGAAAACAGGGAAATGGGATTGCTTTCCTGTCCTCTAGGTGCAATCAAATTAGAGTAAAACTTCCCCGGGTTTAAATCACGTTGGCTCCCAAGGTGGACAAAAAATGTGAGGACCAGAAGGGGTTCGAACCTGCCCCGAACCGAATGGAAAACGAGCGCATGGTCTACTTAGAACCGTGCTGAGTTCTATGGTCCCGCAACCCAATGTTTACGCAATTTCGGTTCCGATCTCTGAAGCCATCTGTGCACCCACTAATTGGAAATGCCTCCGCAGCTGTTTCTGCCTTTCAGGCTCCCGACGCGAGGGAGCAGAGAGGTGTTGCATAGAATCTAATCAAATATATTAATTGTTTCTTTTTTCGTTTTCGCATTAATCGAATAATCAATGTTTGCGGTGTTTTCTCGAATCGAGAGATTCGCTGCAAGTAAACTGGCTCAGCATAGGCTCGTTCTGATGGCCGTTTCTCACGGAAGGCTAACTTAGAACGATTCTCAACGTTAGATAGAGGGTCTAAGATCGCTGCACTGGACGTAAGCGACAAAATAGGCACTAATCGGGTTTAACCGTCCCCTTTTTTTAACCCTCTTTTTAACCGTCCCCTACCTTTAACAGGGTAGGGGACGGTTTTTTCCCCTACCCTACCTTTAACAGGGTCGGTTAAACCCGACTAGTGTCACAACAGGTTTTAGAATCCCACCATATTGGGCCAGTCAATGCAAACTTCAATAGGCTTACCTCTTTCGGAACTTTTGCAAAACAATCTGGAGTCCGAGTTCTTCCCGATTCCCAATCAGGGCTGTGCGAGTTTTGAGTGTTCACTGAGGCACTAGGGTTTAATTGTCCCTTGATAAAGGTGGGAAGCGGTTAAACCCGACTAGTGTTACAAATGTTTCTGGAAACATTTCTACGCCTGTTGTTTCTGAAATGTTTCTGGAATCCCATATCGGACCAGCCAGTACAAACTTCAATAGGCTTTATCTCCTTCGGAACCTCCTATTTATCTCCTATCTCCTTCATCGAGTCCTAGAAAAAAGAGCTCTTTGACTCGAAAGGAGCTTCCGCCTCGGGTGCGACTCTGTGACTCTCTGACTTGAATGGGCAATTGCGGTTCAGCTGGATCACTGAAGGCTGCTTTCGTGTTTCACAGAAGAGGAGTTTATCCTTCAGATTGGAATGTAGCTTTCGCGCTTATGAGTGGAGGATACCCAACCACATCTTGGACCATCTCCAATTCTACGCCAGAGTCCAATTCCCACCCTTCCACTCTAGGTGACCGAGTAATCGATACCCGCGTGCTTGTTTTGGCGCTTTCCTCGACAACGCCAGAGCAGATGCCCTTGGGGTCGCCTTGTTTTTGCCCCTCTCCTCTCAGAGATTAATTCCGGGACGAGTCACGCGGGCATTCGGCAAACAACGTGCAAAGGGCGCCGCGTCGAGGGTCTGCAAACAGCGAACGAGTCCACTTGTCACGGCAGTCGTTGCAGGATCCGTCCGATCATCGCGCCCAACCTGGGCTTCTGGCGCCAGATGATCGAGTACGAGCAGAAGCACAACCACGGGAAGGCCAGTGTGGAGCTCCTTCGCGGCATGAAACGCCCCATTCCCGACGTCTACCTCTACAAGCACTCGATGCTCCAGCAGGGCTGACTCCTGCACCCTTCTTGGCCCGAACAAAGGCAGCATCATATCCCTGTGCCTGACATTCAGGGTAAAACCGTTCTTGACTCTTGTACAATAATTATATGAAATGGATAAAGTAAGAAAAAAGAGAGGACTGAGGAGGGAGTCGAACCCGAGAGGGTCAGTGCACCAATCTGCAGTGCTATCCACTCGGCCAGATGGTTCAAAGATGGTTGATGGTTTGAAGCATTGATAACCCCTATGGTCCCTTAAAAATCGAAGGCCAGAGCCGGATTCGAACCCGGACCGCGCAACAATCTCGAGTGCTTCCCACTCGGCTGACCACTCAGAACCCACTACACAGCTCTCCCACGTGACATCACCACGTTCCCTGAGTTCCACGCGTCATCCCACAGTTCCTTTGAGTCACAACACCGCCGCCGAGCACTTCTCGGTGATTCACGACCGTCGTCGGCCACCCACATCGACGGGAAGGTCCTTCGGGCGACGACGCTCCCGGGGCGCCTCCGGGGAGCCCCGGGCGCCCTGTCGCTTCTAATCAAATCATCGCCGCTAATTGGAGTGTTTGCGCTTCCTCGGAGGCGTCCACCCGAGAGCGAGAATCGAACATATTCCTATCTCTCGCGTTATCGAATACCCAAAGTTCGTATCTCCAGGAGATGGAGTATCCCCCTTCCCTCCTCCTTCAGATGTGAGGCTAGATTCCTTGTCGAATCTCCCCCATCCTTGATGCTCCATGCCCGACGGGGATTACCTAAGAGAAGGGAGGCCATTGCTCGCCAAACTGATCAATTCATATCTACTTTTGACATTACACCTTCTGCCACGCGGGCCCCCGACTCCGATCATCGGGGGCCTCTCGCGCGCCTTCTGTACGCGCAAAACACGCGCCGCCGCCGTCTTCCAACTTTACACCGCGGCGGCGCCGGCGCTGTTTACCGCCGAGCGCATTCCTTTCGGGGCGTCTCTCGCGTTGGGTAGTCCAATACCGCCAAAAGTGAGAACTTCGAATATTCGATCTGATCCGCTTCCTAGCGTGCGCAAATCGACTCAAAAAGAACGTCGATTTGGACTATAAAAGTGCAGAAGATTAGATTAGGCGAGCTTGGGAAGCGATCGACCTTCGAGGCTTCCGGACTGTGGGTGGGAGGCGCGCGGTCTGCCAAGACGATGTTTTGTGTCACTCAAAGGAGAAAATACGATCCTAAGATATCAAAAAAGCCCTATCTTGTCGATCTTAGGCCCATCCAAAGGCTCTCAGCTACTCAGAGAACCCGGAAACGAGCCAATGTTGCCGACTAAAACCGGTTGGCTATGTGAACTTGTCAGCTCTACTTCATATTACCGCGCCATTCCACTGCCTATGAAACTACTTGCCGATCGGATCGAGTCCTCGGGTCTTTCGAGCCTGCTGGACCGCGCCGATCGATGGTGACGTGATCGGGGAGGCGCGCGGATTCGCCGAATTCGTCTTTTGTGCCGCGGGAGGACTCGTCCACTTCGGATTCTCCCCTCGCGGTCGTCAGTCGACTTTCCGGCGCCTTCTTCGCGTGGTGATCGATGCCCCGGGCGCGACTTTTTTGGATTTGCACGGTAATCACTTGGAAGGACGTGACATCTCCGATTACACCAGAAGACCCCGACTTCCGCTTTTCCTTTTTTGCTCTTGGAAACAAGAACCACGTGGCGACGGTGACCCGGGGCTATTTATAACTACTTGGAATTCCACTGTCACGTTCTTGCTAATCTTTGATTCTGTAAACTGCCTAAAGTGGTCAAAGACCCCACAGAAGAGTTATCTGCCTTTGCTTGGAAACTTTTGACACTTCTTGTGAAAGCGATGGTTACTATCTCCTGATAGTGCGTCTCGTCATCATTCGGAGCGATGTTTGTTGATTTCTGATAAAGCGCCCCAGTGGAGCCTTCTTTTATCGTTGACAGTTTCCAAATGGACCTTACGAACTTAAAACTTAAGTGTGTAGCTGTAGGTTAACATAGAACAGCCCCATCCTTCTCCAAGACCCATAGAACAACCTTCGACCAGGTGCATGACCCATGGAAGAGGGGAAACTAGTGCTCCAATCCAGGCCTTGGAACTAAGACTGCGCAAATTCTGATTTTCGAGGTTCTGAGCCCCTTTACTCGAGTTTTAAACTCTTAAAAACGCTTAAAATTGGGCTAAACTCCAAGCAGAAAAGCATGACCTCCTTCCACACTTGGCTCTTCGAGGAGGAGGTGTAGTAGGCCTTGGAACTTGTCATGTATGCCCATTTCCGGTTTGCCCCCTCCCTCCCCTAAGAACCCCTTCCAACTCCACTTTAGTCTCCCCTCCCACTTATCGTCCCATGTGTCATCACTTTCGCTATCGCCGTGTTGTGTCCCGCGAAGAACAACACCGGAAGATCCGAGCCTCCCACGCCTTCTCCCAGAACGTTCTTTTGATCTTTCGGAAACGTGTTCCGACGACCTTCACGAGAAGCCCTACCGTAGCCCGGTCTCCTTCCTCGTCTCTCGGCGCTCGCTTGATTGATGCGTTTACTTTGAAGCGTGCGAAGCGCCGTTTTCCAATTAGTCCCCGCTCCGTGCACCCGCCGACGGTCATTCGCGGCGGGACCAACGACCAGTCGATAAACGACTTTTCCTGGGTTCAAGAAGCTATTGTGGCTCTGCTCTAGTGACAGGCTGTTTACCTCCGTGGAGTCCGTTTTATGGGGCAAAAACTTGTTTCCATGGCACAGAATCCATGCTCTAATAGGGGCTACAAGTACTACGCACTAAGAAAAGGTTCCCAAAAAGAAGTGGACCCCTACCATGAGCTTCTCAAGACCACTTTTGAATGCTCCTGTAGAGTCCCAGGGGGAGAATGAGAAGGTCAAAGGCATAACGGACCCCTCAAGTACCGAGCACTGTTTCGAGTTCCGCGAAAGATCGTGTCGAGACCAAAGATCCAAGCACTCCGCCCTTTGCAGCATAAAAGCGTCTCGCGAGCCCGCCGGAGGTCCGATGACCGTGTCCGGCTCCCGAAGGCGCTTCTTCGCCTCGCAGAACTACCGAAAACTGCGGGCGGAGTGTCGCCGCAAGAAGAGTCTCTTCGTGGACGTCGCTTTCCCTCCCACCAACCAGTCCCTCTTCTTGGACACCCAACGCAACTCAGACATCGTCTGGAGACGGCCTGGCGTAAGTCTCGTAGACTGTCTGTCTCAAGTAGGGGGAGGGGGGGGTCGATCTTGGGCCTTATTCAGCCTCACCTAGAGGGTCCAGATACTTGCATCTTACCGAAAGGCGGACACAATGCACCTGAAGTTGTTCTACTATCGTGTCAAGACCCCGATCGTTGCAGGAGATCTCGGCCGACCCGCACCTCTTCGTGGAGGGAGCCAGTCCGAACGATGTGACCCAGGGCATCCTGGGGAACTGCTGGTTCGTGTCCGCCTGCTCCGCACTGACCCACAACGAGGCGATGCTGGCCAAGGTGATCCCGGACGCCGAGGACCAGGAGTGGGGCCCGGAGAAGCAGTACGCCGGCATCTTCCGCTTCTGCTTCTGGCGCTTCGGCCAGTGGATCGAGGTGGTCATCGACGACCTCCTGCCCACCAAGAACGGGAAGCTCCTTTTCGCGCGTTCCAAGACCCCCAACGAGTTCTGGAGTGCGCTGCTCGAGAAGGCCTTCGCCAAGTGAGTCACCGTAGCTCTAGAGCCTCCTCTACCGTATCCCAGGCTCTACGGGTGCTACGAGAACCTGGTCGGCGGACAGCTGGCCGACGCGCTCCAGGACGTCTCGGCCGGAGTCGCCGAGACGATCAACGTGCACAAGTTCCTCGGATTCGACGCCGACGAGACCGTAACCGACCACGACGGGAGACTCTTCCAGACCCTCAAGTACGCCTTTGAGCACCAGGCGCTCATCGTGGCCGCCATCGCGGTAGGTGGAAGGGAGCCTTGGCCCCCTTAAGACCCCTTGAGACCACTTAAGACAGAGCTCATCCCTCTCCTTCAGGCCAAGAACAAGGAGGACATCGAGAAAAGCCTGGACTGCGGACTGGTGAAGGGCCACGCCTACGCGGTGACCGCGGTCCGCTACATCGAGCTGGATGCAAAGCACGGCTCCTACCGCTTCTTCTCCACGGTGGAGCGGCAGATGATGATCCGCCTGCAGAATCCCTGGGGCGAGAAGGAGTGGAACGGGCCCTGGGCGGACGACTCGCCCGAGTGGGAGCAGGTGGGCGACGTGCAGAAGAAGGAGATGGGCATCACCGTGGACGAGGACGGAGAGTTCTGGATGCCGTGGGACGAGTTCGTCCGCTACTTCACCGACATCTCCGTTTGTCAGCTGTTCAACACCTCCGTCTTCAGGTAAGGCCCCTTAGGAGCCCGGACATCGTAAGATACGCCTTTAGGCCCCCTTTAAGCTCGATACACAAGACTGCTTTTACTTTTCAAGACCCCTAGGCTCTATCTCTTAAGCTCCCTTAAGATACATTTTAACACCTACTAGAACGTTGTAAGACGTTCTATGACGTCCTAAGACGTCCTCCAATACCCCCTTAAGATCCACGCACATCCCGACCTCCTACTTCAGCATGCAGCGACGCTTCCACGAGCGCGTCTTCTTCGGCGAGTGGACCACCAACGGAGTGAAGAGCGGCGCGCCGGAGTACCGCGCGGGGGGCTGCTTGAACTTCTCGGCGACCTTCTGCTGCAACCCGCAGTTCCGCTTCGACGTGCAGAAGGGCGACGGCGGCGAGGTGATGGTGGCGCTGACGCAGAAGGAGGTCTCCGAAGGGTCCAAAGTCCGCGAGCCCTACGTCACCATCGGCATGCACGTCATGAAGGTGGAGAACAACCGACGCCACCGCATCCACCAGGCGGTGAACCCCGTGGCCACGAGCGACTACGCCGGCTCGCGCTCCGTCTACTTGCACCTTACGGGGCTGGAGCCCGGCCGCTACATCCTTATCCCGACGACCTACGCGCCGCGCGAGCAGACGCACTTCATGCTGCGCGTCTTCTCGCCGCACCACACCAACCCGAAGCTCCTCAGGAAGGACGCCCCCGCCCAGGGCTTCCTCAAGTGCTCCCAGGCCACCTTCGTCACCAAGATCCGCGTGGTAGAGGCGCGTCTCTCCACACCCAGAGGTAGCTACCGTAGCCACACACATCCATCGTAGCCTTCAGAGTTGAGCGCCTACTGCGTGGTGGTGAGCGAGAAGGAGAAGCCGAGGACGCGGACGACGGAGAAGACGCGCGAGCCCGTCTGGAACGAGGACTTCGTCTTCCACAGGTACTTGGAGCCCAGGGTCCCGAACAGAAGAGTCTTTGCAGGAAGACGCGCCGGCAGACGTACGTGGTGGAGCTGTGGGAGGACCGCCACCTCAAGGACAAGCTCCTGGGGCGGAGTGTGCTCAACGAGCTCATCGACAACGACCGGCGCACGGTCGCTCTGGATCTCCAAGCCAAAGGGTCGAAGCTGAGCGTGGGGAAGGTTACGGTAGAGATCAGTGCCTACGACGATCCGATGTATATTTGATGAAGAGTGCCTTTATGAAGCTGTCGGCTCAGAGAGAGGGGATCGCATTCCATGGGGTTCTTGCTGACTCCAGGCTGGAGGTGATTGGGGTCGCTTCCGAAGACTCTTCAGGCTCCTGGAATCTAAGGAGGAGGTTGTGATTGGAGGCACAACTTCCCCGTGGAATGGAACCTTTAGGCTGGTAGGATTCTGTCCCAAAATTCTTCTAGAAACCGACAACTTCTCTTCAACGAGCGTCCAAAAAGCCCATCTTCCTTCTGATCCTTCTTAAAAACGGCCTTCGAGGGCATCAAGGGTCCCGAAGTCAAGAAAGCGGCCTATAAAGATGGATAAAGCAACAACGCAAACTGGGGTTGTATTGGCTTCCCGTTTAAGCCAAACTGAAGCCCCTGGTTACCGCAATCTACATTGGTCTATCGATAAAAACACAGGTCTTAAAATGAATAAGAAATCTTAATAGGAATGTTCGCGAGTGAGCTAATTTTCCGAATTTTGTGAGTGGGTGCATTTGATAGGTCTCGGTGCACATAGTCACAATTGACAACTTTTAGCTGCCATCTCCCCGAATTATTTTTTAAAAAGATTTTTAAAAGTCGAAAAATCGATCAAGTTGGGGTCAATTAAGCTCGATTTTCTTACACGTGGGCTTTCCGATTTTGGTTTCCTTATGAGCGCTGGGTAGAGCTTGATGTGCTCTATCATCTATGTTTTGAATCACTTCGATTGGATAAAAAATAGACAAATTTGACAGATGCGAATTTTTCTCATTTTTCGAATTTCGAATTTAAAGCTAAATCCTATTCGATTGAAGTGATTCCGGGCGCAGATTATAGAACTCGTCAAGCTGTATCCAGCGCCCATAAGAAAACGAAAATCGAAAAACCCATGTGTAAGAAAATCGAGCTTAATTGACCCCAACTTGATCGATTTTTCGACTTTTAAAAATCTTTTTAAAAAATAATTCGGGGAGATGGCAGCTAAAAATTGTCAATTGTGACTAAGTGCACCGAGATCTACAAAATGCACCCACTCACAAAATTCGGAAAATTAGCTCACTCGCGAACATTCCTATTTAGTCCATCCTCAGCGGAGTCGAACTGTTGTGGAGTAGCATGCCTGGGAACGTATTACTGCGTACTTGTCCGAAGCACAAACAGCCTGAAAGAACAGAACTATCCGATTGTAATATTTGAGATTACACTGGAAGCACTGCCTGGTTAGTGCAGTCCGTCTGACGTTCGCTCCTCCACTCTCCTGGGTCCAAAGCTCCTGGACATTCAAGTATCCGAGGGATATCCTTGGATAGGATCACCCATTCAGGCGCAAACAAGAGGCCCGGGCCAAAGTCCGACCGCTTCCGGTCCCTCGAAGTCCGCACGCGCGAGGAAGACCTCCTTGGGTCAGCGTCGGCGGCGATCAATCGCGATCTAGGTCAGATCCTGCGGAGTGGGGGCGCGCGTCGCCCCACTCGACCGACCATGGGCGTGTGGGTGAATCCGTTCGGACTACTACAGGACTTCCTCGCCCGCGTCTTCTACAGGTACGTCCCGTCCAGGAGAGCGCTTGGGTTGGGCCGGATAAGCCCAGTCCCACTAGGGTCCAAGATTGACCGATTTTGGATATGTCAATGCGGATCTGACTCACTTGACGCATCGATTTGAGTCGGAGCCCCCTTCTTCTTGATCGATAGTTGAGACACGGGGTCCTATTGCCTTCCATGGAGTGAGACCACGCTGTCCCTAGCCCAACAAGAATCTCCCCTGCGATCTTAAGCTCCCCCGCTCCAGATATGGCCTGTTTATCACGAAGCACCCCAACCCGTTCATCGTGGGTCCGCTCCTTCTCACGACGCTCCTCTCGCTCGGCATCTTCCGGATGACCGTCCAGGACGACCTCCGCTTCCTCTACTCCCCAGAACACTCCCCCTCCCGCTTCGAGTACCGTATCCACAAGGAGTTCACCGGAGACTCCACCAACAAGTGAGTTCCTGCACCCCCTCCTCCTTGAGTCCCTGCGTCTCAGGACCTACTTGGCCGTGGCGGTGGAGTCGACGCTTCCCGATGGGAATCTCCTTCGGCAGGACGTCGCCCGGGAGATCGTCGACCTGAACCGCTTCGTGCTTCGGAATCTGACCGTCGAGCTGGGAGGCGAGAGCCACGTCTTCGGCGAGGAGGTGTGTCCCGCGCTGGAGCTCTGCCCGCTCTCCAACTCCATCGTCGAGATCTTCTTCGACACCTTCTGGAACGAGAGGGTGAGTCTCGAGGAAGGCTGCCTCTTCTACTTCGACTTCCAGCTCCGCAAGGACCCTCGGATCCAGATCGACTTCCCCCTGATGAACTTCTACGAGAACAAGCTCTTCCTCCCCACCCACTTCTACGGCGTCTCCCTGGGTGGTCCTCTGGGAATCGAGCGCATCCAGATGGTGCACCTCATCTTCGAGGTGCCCGCCTTCGGCGCCTTCTTCGCCGAGGAGGTCGGCCGGAGTCTCGAGCGCAGTCTCCGCGCCCATCTCGAGGAGCGCCCCCTACTCCGCTCCTCCATGTTCTCCCTCAGCATCCTGAAGGACGAGATGCAGAAGAACGCCACCTACACCTTCCCCTTCATCTCACTCACCGTCCTCCTTCTCATCTCCTTCACCGTCGGATCGTGGTAAGACCCCTTTTCAAACCTCTACCGTACCCCTCGCAGCCTGACAGGCGACTGGATCACGAGCAAGCCCGTGGAGGCCCTCATGGGGGTGCTCTCCTCCACACTGGCGATCCTCTCCTCGGCGGGCCTCATGTTCTGGCTGGGGGTCCCGTTCGTGAGCCAGGTCACCGTGATGCCCTTCTTGGCGCTGGCCATCGGCGTGGACGACACCTACGTGATGCTGGGCGCCTGGCAGGACACGAAGCGCTCGCTGACGCCCGAGAAGCGGATGGCGCTTTCGCTGGAGGAGGCCGGCAGCGCCATCTCCGTCACCTCCATCACCTCCATGCTCTCCTTCGGCATCGGCGCGCTCAGCTCCACCCCCGCCATCTCCATCTTCTGCCGTTTCATCGCCGTCGCCATCATGTTCGACTACTTCTACCAGGTACGTCCCTTTGAGTGCCACTTGTAGATAGTAGCTCCTTCCAGGTCACCTTCTTCGCGGCGATCATGGCCCTCGGAGGACGACGCGAGGCCGCCGGCTACCACTGCGTCTTCGTGTGGCGCCGCATGCCCAAGGAGGAGATCTTCCGCGCCAAGCAGACCAACTTCATCTCGCCCACCCACGACCTCTTCTCCAGCTACATCGCGCCCTTCCTCTGCCACAAGGCCACGCGCATCGGGCTCATCGTCGTCTACGCCGCCTACATCCTGGGCGCCTTCTACGGCTGCAGCCTTCTGGAACCCAATCTGACGCCTTCGAGGCTCCTCGTGGACGACTCGCCCCTGGAGCGCTATCTCCACCTGGCCGAGTCCAAGATCTGGTCCGAGGGCGTCATCGGCCGCGTCTACGTGAACAACGCGCCGGACTTCGCCGCCCATCCCGAGGAGGTGAGTCCTGAGCTAACCTGCATGCCTTCTTATCCCTATCTTCCAGCTGGAGACGATGATGCGGATGGTGGAGGAGCTGGAGGGGACGCACTACTCCATGGGCGTCAACTCCACGCGTCTCTGGCTCCGCGAGTTCCAGAACTACCGCCAGTACTTCTGGGAGGAGGACGACCGCTTCTACGAGACGCTCAAGTCCTTCCTGACCGTCTCCTTCAACTCCCAGTGGAAGGCCTACCTCCAGTGGAGCGACAGTCCCGAGCGAGTAAGTCCTGCTACCGTAACCCTGTTCATCTCCTCTTGCAGCCGGGGAAGCAGTACGTCAGTCGCTTCTACTTCACGACGGGCTTCCAGCTCCGCGACTGGAACGTGCGCACGGAACTCCTTCTGCGATGGCGCAATATCACCGCCCGCTACCCGCAGTTCCAGGCGCTCGTCTTCGACGACAACAACTTCTTCAGCGACCAGATGCTCGAGCTGAAGTCGACGACGCTCAACTCGCTCGGCACCGCCATCCTGGCCATGATGCTCGTCTGCGTGCTCTTCATCGCCGAGAGCTCCATCGTCTTCTGGGTGGTCTGCATGATGATCTCCATGGACATCGGCGTCGCCGGCTACCTCTCCCTCTGGGGCGCCGATCTGGACCCCACCACCGTCGTCAACATCCTCGTGAGTGTCCTCCTTCATCGGAACAGAGTAACAGAGGCTCCTTCAGATGTCCATCGGACTGTGTATCGACTTCGCGACCCACGTGGGCTACCGTATCTACCGAAGCGAATTCCGGGACCCCGACGCGCGGATGGCGGACGCTCTGGGCGCCATCGGATGGCCCGTGGTCCAAGGAGGCGCCTCCACCTTCTTGGCCATCGTGGTCATGATGCTGGTGCCGTCGCATGTGGTGCGCATGTTCGCGCGGACTTGTGTGCTCGTCGTGGCCACAGGCCTCTTCCACGGCGTCGTCCTGCTTCCCGTCATCATCCGCTCCTTCGCCAGTCGCCCTGTGGACCCCGACCTCGAGGAAGAAGAAGAGGAGGAGGAGGCGCCGCGGAAGCCCACGGTCCTCACTGTGGGCGCCGACCCCGTCGACGACCCCCTCAAGTGTACATAGAAGGACGAGCGAGGCCGGTCCCACTCTAGTCGAGCAGAGTCTAATAAATCCCTTCTTGAGGAGTTGCGCGTCTCGGACTTTCCAAGGAGGTTCGGGGCTATAATGTCTCTCCAGAGCCCCTGAAGACACAGCTTGACGCTTTCTTCAGACTTCCTAGGACACATTGTAAGGCGAACTTTAAGGCCCCACGGTGCAAAGGCTTCATCTCCGAAGCCACTGAAGGGTCCATCTTGTGAAGAAGTACTGTCCGGAGGTGGACGAAAAGATAGTTTGCCCCTCCAACGCCGTGTTGAGGTGTCGCCGATGATCCCCTTCTGCAGATCGATAGAACAAATGGTTTATTCGATCAGCGCCGTCGCTTTCATTACAAGGAGAGGAGGCGGCCAGTGCAGGCGCCGGAGAGAGTACGCGATTACAAGAGGCACGCGACAGGGCCGCGCGGAAGAGCGCTTGACGCCGCCGGGGCGTCGTCTTTCCAAGTTGGTCACCCCTCCAACACCGCGCTACTTGACCGTCCAACGCCAGTCGCCTTGCCTCCTCCTTGACTGACGCCAACGCTTCTTGACGTCCGTCCAAGCCTTTTGACATCGTCCTCACCTCGGTATCGAGAAGGTCCTTGAAGTGTTCGACTTCTTCACATCCTTGACGACGTTCGCCGCCCACCGATGCCGTGAATCTCAATGCTTCCTCACTCTGCTGCCTTCGGATGCCTTCTTTTTATTTTCGTTGACCCTCTATGATGTTCTTCTTGAGATCATAGAGCGTCTTGCTCCTTTGATTGCGCTACCAGTAGGCGGGGACTCCGCGAAGGCGATGAGGTCTTCCGAGGAGGTGGATGCTCTAAGCACAGCGCCAGGTCTTGCAACGCGGCGCCGCCAGTCCTGAAACACGGTATATACTTCAGGGTTCTTCCCTACTCTGTTTTGGAGCCGACGATGAGTCTTTAGGAGACCCGCCTCCTCCAATTTGAGGCGCTGTACAGGGCGCCCCGTTCCGCGCCACTTGTGAGGACCGGTCTCCATTGATGTTTCACTCGCGAGGAGCCGTGGTTTAGGAAGTATTGATTCGCTGAACATAATCTGCTTCATTCCAGGACGATGGCTGCTTTCTTGAAGAACAAGGTTTTGTTGGGCGGATTGGCCGCTGCCGGTGGAGCCACCGCGTTGTACTTCTTCTATCCCTATGTAAGAAGCTCGCCATGTTCTCTTTAAAACGGTGATTTTCAGAACCGCGAGGTTTACATGACAAACAGGCAACTGAACGAGAACGACGCGTTCACCGTAAAGAAGATTGAGGAGGCCTTCCAGAAACTGAGTGACGCCAAGGACTGCAAGTCGCTTCTAAAGAAGCACCTTACGAAGGACGTCGTTGACGAGCTGAAGTACCGTAAGACCAAGATGGGCGCTACCCTCTACGACGTCATCCGCTCTGGCGTCTTCAACCTCGATGCTGGCGTTGGAGTCTATGCCCCGGACGCCGAGTCCTACAAGACCTTCGCGCCGCTGTTCGATAAGATCATCGAGGACTACCACGGATTCAAGCCGAGCGACAAGCAGCCTCCAGTAGACCTTGGCGCCGACAAGGTTTCTGAGTTCCCGCCTCTCGACGATGGCAAATACGTCCTTTCCACCCGGTATGTTTTCATTCTTCCACTGAATTCCTTACGGTTCCTTTAGCATCCGCTGTGGACGCACTCTGGCCGGATATCCCTTCAACCCTCTCCTCACTCAGGACGACTACCTGATCATGGAGAAGAAGGTGTCCGATGCCCTTCTATCGGTCAAGGACAAGGAGCTTAAGGGAACCTACTATCCCCTCGCTGGAATGACCAAGGAGACGCAGAACAAGCTCATCGCCGACCACTTCCTCTTCAAGGAGGGCGACCGTCATCTGCAGCACGCCAACGCCTGCAACTATTGGCCTAAGGGACGCGGAATCTTCCACAACAACAACAAGACGTTCCTGATCTGGGTGAACGAGGAGGACCACATGCGCATCATCTCCATGCAGCAGGGCAGTGACGTCGGCAACGTTCTTGACCGCCTGGTCCGTGGAATCAAGGCAGTCGAATCGAAGGTCCCATTCTCTCGCGACGAGCGCCTTGGCTGGTTAACCTTCTGCCCCACGAATCTAGGCTCCACCGTCCGCGCCTCTGTCCATATTAAGCTCCCTTTGGTCTCCGCCCGTAAAGACTTTAAGGTTAGTTGAAGTTTGGTCGCACTTTTCCTAAATCGAATCTTGTATTTCCAGGAAATTTGCGAAGCGCTGAACCTCCAAGTGCGCGGAATCCACGGAGAACACTCCGAGTCCGAAGGAGGAGTGTACGATATCTCCAACAAGGCCCGCCTCGGACTCTCCGAGTACCAAGCAGTCAAGCAGATGTACGACGGCGTCAAGAAGCTTATCGATATCGAGAAGGACATGGAGGGAAAGAAGAATTAATTTCTGTGTATCATTGTTATGCATGTGTTTAAGTTAATTATAGGATTTCTCTTACTTGGGCTCCAGTGGAGCATAGAAAACCATGTTGGTGTTGCTAAGGCCCCATGGCGTCTTGACAGCAGTAGGTGTGAACCACATCCAATATGTAGCAGCCTATTGATTTCTGGCACAAGACACGAGCGATGAAATCGTTAGGATGATCCTTGCCTGGAGAAGGGAACTGCTTACTTGCTCCCGCTACGACGGCGGCGACTCTTCCGCGACCGGACTCTCGACGAGGACTCCGCGGAATCGGTGATGTTCTGGAACCCTCGGAGCCGACGGCGCCTTGTTGAAGAACTTCGACACGTTATGACGAGGCCCGGTCCGGTATAGAGGCCGCCACAGGTGTTTCTCTCATCCTGTGGAGTCCGAAGGTTCAACACAGTGGACTTATCCAACTGTAGATCTTATCCAACTAATCACTGAGCTTGCCACATGTCTACGCACAACGAAGATGAAGGAACAATATTAATCCAGAGTCCTGACTCTGACTCGGGCTGTCCGAGGATCGTGGTTGTTCACCGGGGGGCGTGTCCATCTACGGCTCCTGATCAGCACCAAGGCTCATAGTCCCGTTTCGGCGCGACCATCCAGGCGTGATGCGCAGTCTGACCCACCTAGGAAACCCTGCATGGGCAATGCCGATTTATTCAACTGTAGATCAAGGAGGGTCCTGGGTGAATGTGGGCCTGACATACAAACCAGCGGGCCAAGTGCAGGCACGACACACGAACCAGTTGAATCAAAACAGAAGAAGGAGGGAAGGACGGGACGTGGAGTAACTGAATAGTGTCGATGCTCAAAAAACGCGTAAAACGTGTTCTACTCAGGTTTCCAGTGTGGACAGAGGTCGCCAATGGATCGTGTTTTCGCGGAAAAGGGTGGGACGTGGACAGATCGATGTCTGAAGGTCGGGTTCTTGGATGGATCCAGGGGGTGGATGCAGGAATGGCTGGAACAAAGGATAGGGCATGGATCTGCATCTTAGATCTAGGGGTCTCTTTAACTAGTTCAGTTGTACGCTTGGAGTATGTAACCTATTGTCACGTATTGTTCATTTTCAGAAGCCTCAACATGGACCACCTCTTCTACGACCTTGTGGATGAGATAGTGGGCTACCTTCCGCGGAAGGACATCGAAACGATCTCCAGAGTCGCCAAGAGAAGTCCTGACCTCAAGAACTGGGGTATCGCAGCCGAAGACCATTTGGACAAGCGTTTCCTTCTGGATGTTACTGTACGTGTTAAGAAGCCCGATGTTCAAAACGGAGAGCCCAAAATCTTCCTTAGTGCCTGGAAGGAACACCCCGAAGGACGTCTGACAGATTGGGACTTCACCGGATGGCGCTACGCGTGGATCCGGAGTGTCAACATCGGCCATACAAAACGAGATATCGTCACACAACCGAAGATGGATCAAGTACTTCGGACTTTAAGCCTTCCCGTGGACCGAAACGTCTCCAGTTCTCTCGCCGTCGCAGGTTTGAGCGTCCTTCTTGGGATACCGGTGACAGTCGCGTTTAGGCACCAACAATTCCCGTCCAGTGACCGCTCTCTTCATCAAGTTTCTTCTAGCAACACAGAAGGAGTTCGTTAACGTGACACTGCGTTGGTCAAAACGCGACCCTTCAGATATATTCGAAGGTTACGCCGCCGACTATATCCGGCGAGAAGCTTTCCTCCAAGAACTCAATTGTACCGGTGACAACACCCAACAAAGAAGGATCCGGGCAGCTATTGTGGCGCGCTTCGGCAGAATAAGAGGCAGGCCTCTGAAGATCCGCTTGCGATGTGTCTTTTTCGACAAGGACGACATCGAGCAGATTCTAGAGAATTGGCTGAAGTCAGATGGGACTTACGAGGCGAAGGAAGTCACCAGTTACAGTGGTCTCGGCAGTCTTTGGGATACGATCAGGGCCAAGAACGAGTTCGTGGGGGATTATAACGGTGGGTATCTGGCGCACCCAAGTAGGCGTTCTTCCCTTTCTTTCGACCTTGTTGGTTACAAAGACCGCATCAGCGTTGTGGAGTACCGGCCCTGGGTGAGTCCCTTCTTCTTCTTATCTTCCTATCAATACATTCTTCAGCACGCTCGAGTCGATTTCGAGTGGATTGACTCCGTGATCGACAAGTGGAAGAAGGGAGACGGACGTTACATCTACAAGGAGGAGACGGACCCCAACGGACTGAAGGACTTCTCCTTCACTTTCGAAGTCGAAGAAGACTGGCTCAAGCTCTTGGAGAAGTACGGGGCCGTGCGACCAGAGACAAGTGAGCCTATGAACAACGCAATCCATCCAGTTGCTCACCCCTCGGATGCTGTGTGGCTCGAAGTTACAAGGGTCGGTGAGAGGGTTTACCTCCTTCTAGCTGAGAAAAAGTGAGGAGTCTTTTCACAATGTACAAGTTTGTCATCTTTGAGTGGTTTTGTTGTCACGCCATAAACACTTGTTTTCTAGGAGCACAGTGAGATCTTCCATGAATTAAGAACGGATAGTCAGTTCCCACATTCACCTCAGTGCTTCCTCTTCTCAGTCTCACTGCCTAACAAAGTCTTGCCGAGAAATATCTTATACAGACTGTCTATCTCCTCGGTGTCTAGTCTAGCCTACACGCGAGGACTCCGTGAAAGCGGCGGCGAGGCAAACCCATAGAAGACTCCAATACAACGCCGAGGTCGGAGTCTTGTAACGAGTCGCTGTCGGCTTCAGAGTACGGTATCCTTCACCGTTTCTCTTTGCTCCTTCCCTTCTCTGCACTTGCCTTGGAGCTGTCCGTAGCGTGCTGGAAGATAAGTGATGTTGTGGGTGCAAACCGTCCAGAACCCCCGAAGAAGGTGCTATTGATGTTCTGGGTTCTATATATTCTTTCTTATCCGAAGGGCTCCTCCGCGCTCAAAGGCTTCCGAAGCTTCGAGTTCCTCGAAAGCGCCACCGAGAGAACGATCTTTTCTATGCCAGTGTCAACGCAAGAGGACGATTTCGGGGCGGCGGTGGAGCTTTGCTGGGGTGGCTGTATACTACCGCAATGTCTGGATGTTTCTCGAGTTATCTTGGGGAGTTGGAGAGACTATTGAGGTGCGCGACTACTTCCCTCCGGATGCGTGCGTTGCAGAAGCACAGTGTACGTGTACAGGGGTGTACAGGGACTCCATGTCGATGAACTCCCATACGGAGACGACCACTCTGAGGACGTTGGAGCCGATCTAGGTGCAGGGGACCAGGGCGAGCATGAGCGTGGCCCTCCACCGGCTTCTGCCTCCTTGATGCTTATATAGCCACATCTTCATCACAAAACGTAGATTCTAGAAGATGAGAAAGGGGATAATACGAAGAAAAGGAGTAACATTAGCCGCAGGATCAAATATATTCAACGATGGAGATAAACCACTTCTTTGGAAAGACCTACCGTAACCTTAGAACAAGAGATCGGGAAAAGTAATGTGAGGAAGGTGCTGCTTGAAAGCTGAGAAGTTCTCCTCTGGGGTCACATTTCATGCGTGTAGTGTTGAAGCGCTGAGTGCATTCAATCATTCATTCACCTATAATTCATTTTCAGAACACTCAACATGGAGCACCTCTTCTACGATCTCGTGGAGGGGATTGTGAACTTCCTTCCCCGTGAAGACGTAGAAACCATCGCCAGGGTGGCCAAGAAGAGCCAGGAACTGAAGAACTGGAGCATCGCGGCCGAAGACCACTTGGAGAAGCGCGTTCTTCTGGATGTGAAGGTCTTTATGTGCAATTATTATTATAGCGGCAGGCGACTCTGCTATCGCGTCTGGAAGGTTCTCCCCGATGGGAATAAAGAAGACTGGGACTACTCCGAATGGCGACATGCGTGGATTCGGAATGTCAACATTAATGGATCTGACGATCCAAGGAGATACTTCTGGAAAGAACCTTTCGAACCCGGGCCGCCTCTGGACGAAGTAGTCCGTGTACTAAGTCTTCCCGTGGATCCAAGCGCTCGCGGCTCACTCGCCTTCTCAGGTTTGGACGCTATTTGGACATGTCAGTGATAGTCGCGTTTTAGACACAAGCAAATGTGGTGAAGTCAACGATTGCGTCCTGAAGTGCCTTCTAGCAACACAGAAGGAGTTCGTCAACGTGAAAATTCGACAGAACTACAGTGGCACACCTGTAACCGACAACTTAATCGTTGACTACATCAAGCGGGGAGGTTTCTTGGAAGAAGTCGATTATGGCAATGGTGGCACCGAACGACGCAAGATCTGTGAGACCATCGTGCCGCTGTTCGGAGGAATAAGAGGCAGACCCCTGGAGATTAATCTGTCGAATGTCCCTTTCGAAAAGGAGGACATCGAGACGATTCTAGAGAATTGGCTGAAGACCGATGGGACTTACGAATGTAAGGAACTCACCAGTTGCACTGGTTTACGCAATCCCTTGAATATGGCCAGAACCAAGTACAAGCACTTCGTTGAAGATGAAGATGAAGATGATGGATATCTCGCGCACCCAACGAAGAACTCTTCTCTTTATGTCACCGAGAAGAGCATCAGCGTTGTGGAGTTCCAACCCTGGGTGAGTCTCTTCTTGTTCCTATCAATGCTACTACCTCCTTCAGCACGTTCGAGTCGACATCGAGTGGATTGACTCCGTGATCGACAAGTGGAAGAAGGGAGACGGACGTTACATCTACAAGGAGGAGACGGACTCCAGTGGATTAGAGGACGTCTCCTTCACCTTCGAAGCTGAAGAAGATTGGCTCAAACTCGAGAGGAAGTATGGAACCGCGCGAGAAGGATCGACTCGCAAGACCAGGGCCAACTGCGCTCTATCAATTGCTCACCCCTCGCGTGCTTTATGGCTTAAAGTATCAAAATTCGGTGAGCGGGTTGTCGTCCGTGTGTCTGATAAGAAGTGAGAAGTTGAAGGTCAGTTGTTGTTGTTGTTTTGTGGTTTTGTTGCCGCGCCATAAATACTTGTTTTCTGTTTCCTTTCCAGACATCTTCTATGAATTAGGACATTTTGGAAGGAGTTCTCGAATCGCTAGTTCCCCTATTCTCAATCTTATCTTAAGAGTCGCCAGTGCTTCTTTCAGTTTGAGGAAGTCCAGTCAAGAAGTGTCTCATAGACCGTCTGGTTCCTCAGTGTCTAGTCTACTCGCTGGGTCTCCGTTCATTAGAAGTTCCGCGTCGCCTTTCAGGAGCTCTGTTTGTCCGCGGCTGTACGAACTCGGGCAGCGCGCGCAAACAGGGGACAAAGGCCGCGAGGTGTCAACACGGGTTCCAAACCGCCTTCGTGTTAGGTTACATAAGCAGCGGTCCTCTGCAAACAGCCGGTTCAAGTCAGTCTGCGAGTCTACTATCGAGATGTGGCGCGACTTCGCTCCCCTCTTGCTCCTGCTCGCTACCGTATCCCTCGCCGAAGCAGGTCCGGAACGGACAAAGTGGTTCTCTGCGACCGACTTCTTCTCCGGTGGGAATCCGTTCCGCTACTTCCGCCGACAGTTCGCGCTCGTCTCCCTGGGCGACGTCTGCTCCGAAGAAGAAGACTGTGCGTCCCTGGCCAATGCATCCTGTGTGGAAGGATTCTGCCAGTGCACCGCCGACTTTTACGACTCCAATGGCACTTGTCTCTCGAGTATGAAGAAGCTCGATCTACCATCTATCCTAACGTTCGCTTTACAGGTCCGGGATTCAAAGAACGCTGCGGTGCTGCTAACTCTACCGCCTCCTGCCGCGCGCCTTTCCACTGCCTCCAAGGCGTCTGCGACTGTCCCCTCACGTTCAAGGAGCAGAACGGGACTTGCGTGAAAGGTACTGCTCATTTACTGTAACTTGTCATCGTCGTGTCTTCAGATTGTCAGGTTGGCAGCGTGCTCGTCGAAGCGGAGAACAAGTGCGTCGCAACGAAGCCATTGGGCGCGGAGTGCGTCTTCTCCGAGCAATGCTCCGCTCGCTACGCTGCCTGTGCCGACGGACGATGTCGGTGCATCCCCGGGTCCGTCAAGAAGGGAGCGCAGGTACGGTTCTTCAAGGGAAATGGGACATGACGGTGGTTTCTTGCTTTTTGCCTAAAGATATGAGTAGACCTATGAATCCCGAGCTCTACATACCGTACCTAGTGCGTCTCGCTGAACCAATGTCCACTCGGAGAGACTCCTTTGGAGAACGGCGCACCACTCGCTTGCGATAGACACACCCTCAAGTGCCCCAACGGAACATACTGCCTCTACGCACAATTCTCCGATAAACGCGGCTTCTGCTGCCCTGAGATCAGTAAGTTCCTTCGAATCTGCCTCAGGTCCCCTCACCTCTCTCTTTCAGGGATGAACTGTCCGGTAGGCACTCCACTGAACGACAAGAACTGCACCGACTGTCCTTGGGATACGCACCACTGCTTCACCTACACCATCGCCAACATCAAACAGCAGATGTGCTGCCCCAATGGTGCGTTCTACCGTAGTCCTGGAACACTCCAGTCCTCCCGTAATCAGCCAAGCGCTCCTCTTTCCAGACTGTCCCCGGAGCCACCCGATTCGCCACGAGAACCAGTGTTTTACGCCGTCCCCACACGGCTCCGCATGCACCGTCGACGCACAGTGCTCCTCCGTCGTCGGCTCCGTCTGCTCCGAGAAGTCACGTGTATGCGAGTGTCTGCCCGGCTTCACGCAGGAGGGCTCCAAGTGCAAGCGAGTGGCGAAGCTCGGCGACCTCTGCGAGAGTGCGGTCGACTGCGCGCGTGGAACAAACACGGAATGCGTCTCAGGAGTGTGTCAGTGCATCTCGGGCTTCATCCCCGAGCCGATGACCTTCCAGGACGACCAACTGGTGCAGGAGCACTGCATTGCCAGTAAGTGATTCATGTGTGCAAGACAGACCCGTCTAGTGCCCTTTAATGTCTGCAAACCGCTTTTCTCCAGACAGACCTTCTGCAAACGAAAGCAGACAGAGATGACTCTACAAGCTAGTCTGAACAAGCCCATGTCCCCTTGTGTCTACTGTCTCAGACAGTTCTTGTCTTCTTGTATCCGCGATGTCTGCAGATGTTCCATCCCCAAAACAGACAGACACGAGACTAAACCGAGACAAAAAGCAGACTTGACCTTGCCTTCTCCTGGAACCCTTGCTTCCCACAGAACCGTCCAAGAACCTAAACGTTCCAGAGCCTTTCTGTCCCACAATCTCCGGACTCAAATCGATGACCGACGACTACATCGAGTGCGACTCGCACGGCTCGCAGTGTCCGGACGGGAAGTACTGTAGACGTTGGTGGAGCGACACCATCCGCAACAAGTCCTACTCCCTGTGCTGTCGCACTCCCAGTAAGTCATCACGGCTACAACTTCAAACTGCTGTTCCCAGGCATCCAACAGTATCGCGCGATCTGTAACCACTTCGGCATGGAGATGCTGCAAGGGAACTCACTGGATATCGGAGGATCGATGCCGATCCGTTGTCCTCTGACGCCTATCCTCCGCATTCAGCACGATAGCTTAGGCCTCAGCGAGTTCGACGAGTCCGTTCTTGTGTGCCCTCAGCGATCGGTCTGCATCTTCAATCCCTTCTCCTCCAACGAAGGCATCTGTTGCCACTACGGACACGGCAACTGATCTTGGTGGAAGTCTTCTTCAGGCTTCTTCTTTGGTGCCACGATGGTACAATAATAAAATTGTTAAGAAATTTTAACAAGATCCAAACAACGAACAATAATTTAAACAACAACGTCTCAGTCCTTGTCGAGCCTGCACATGGGGTTCTTGTAAACCATGTCCAGATCGACTTTAGGTCCAAAGAGTTCGCGAATGTTGTCGATACCGTACTTAATCATCGTTGGTCTGAAAAAGAAGCCAAAAAAACTTAACGACCCGCGCTTCAAACGCTACCTTTCTAGAGACAACCCGAATCCAACAACATTGACATCTTCAGGAAGTCCCATCGGTAGAAGCATCTCCGGCCGGAACATTCCCGAGTTTCCAATCTCGATCCACTTCTTCAGGCCTTTGTGGTACGCGAAGATCTCCATTGAGGGCTCGGTGTAAGGGTTGTACGCCGACTTGAAGCGCAGCTCGTCGAGACCCATCTTGCTGAAGAAGGACTTGAACAGTCCCATGGCGTGAGCCAAGGAGAGGTTTCGCTCGGCGATGACTCCCTCGATCTGGTGGAATTCGGCCAAGTGGGTAGCGTCCAGGGTCTCGTTCCTGAAGACGCGGTCGATGCTGAAGAACTTCGACGGCTTGAATCCTTCTTTCGCTAGTTTGTAGAGCGTGCGAGCGCTGACGGCAGTGGTGTGGGTGCGCATGACATTCTTCTTCGCCTCCTCAATGGACCAATCGTATCGGTATCCGATAGAGCCGTAGCCGCCTTCGCTGTGCACCTTCTTGACCTTCTCCAAGTACTCAGGAGGGAACTCCTGGCTGAATTCGGGGACTGAAAGTTTTGCATTCATTGGATGGCAAGAGAGACGATCCATACCTTTGACGAAGAAGGTGTCGTGGGCATCACGAGCCGGGTGCTGCTGAGGCTGGAAAAGCGCGTCGAAGTTCCAGAAGGAGCTCTCAACGTAGCGGCTGGTGTCCATCTCAGTGAAGCCCATCTGCAGGAAGATCTCCCGGAATTCCGACCGGACCTTCATGAGGGGATGGAGATGACCTCCGCTCAGGCTTTGTCCCATAGCGTTGAAATTGTACGCTTTGAAAGGTTTCGTCGCCCACGACTTGCTAGAATAAGGAAGCTTAGATAAATCTACTGAAAAGGGCCTTACTCTTGCAGCATATCGGCAGTAAGCTCAACTTCGGGCTTCTCAAGTTTCGTCTTGAAAGCGGGTCCCTTTCCAACCTTGACGCCCTTGATCTTCCTGAAAGCCACACTATCAAACGAGCCTACTGCAGTGAAACTCACGCTTCACTGATGAGCTTCCTCTTCTGGAGATCTTTCTTGCTTGTGGGGTCCACATCCTCAGAGCGGCCCTCCTTGATAGTTAACAGATCTTCACAGACGGTATCTTTCACATCGGCGGCCTTTCGGACGATGACGTCTCCCTTAATCTCGATCCACCCGTTCTGTTTCGCCTTTCCGAATCCAACCTTCGCAAAAGATTTCTTCTGGAAATACAGATCTTGGAGGTTTCTATCCCCGCCTATCGTTTACCATAAGTTCGAGTTTCTGGATACCGTCGGCAGGAATGGCCGCGTACACCTGGTATTCATAAGATCCATTTTCGGTTAGCGCGCTTCCTTCGTTGGTTAGGGATATGCGAGTGACAATATAATCCTCGCTGCTGATGAGCTGAAAAAAGCTTGTTAAAGGAACTCTACAAGGACCTCACTTACCCCGTCGTGAGTCAGCAGACTCTTGATCGCTCCGATAACCTTCTGGTGGTCGATCTGCTCGGTTTCGGCGAAGTCGATGCTCTCGAAGGTGCCGTTGTTCTCGATGTGTGTGAGGAGGTACTCCGGGAGACTAATGTCGCCACCTTCCTGCCAAGTCATTTTTAACCTGAAAGCCGTAATAGATGAGGATTGGCAAGAACACAGATGAGAGAGCATGCATTAGCGAACACGAAGCAGAACACACGAGAGCTAATACTACGAGTGAAGGCGCTCTAACTACAGTGCAACCACAAAGATACCAACTTTGGTGCTTCATCTCGCGGAAACGTGGCCATGTGCCTGAACCAGCGCTTCAGATGAACGTGGCCGCTAGAAGCCACCGTATCAGCGAACTTGCTGAGTTCCTCGAAGAGCTCTGCATCGCGAGTGGTTTTCACATAGCTGAAAACAGCACTCAAGGAGATCGTCATCTCTCCCGGAAAAGCTTACCCAGCGGCATAACTGAACTCTGCGAAATGAGAGTTGAGCTGGCTCAAGTGCCGCACACGATCTCCGTTGTTGGTCATGGCGAGTTTCCTGGGAAAACCGGACAAATACGAGAGCTCAGCCCCCAGAACTCCTGCACATTACATCAGAGTGGAGGTGGATCGACAGACTCCCAGTGAGCAAGTTGAAGGTATGTCGTGACGGGAGCCAGGACGAGCGCTCCGATATAGGCCGATGCGACTTGTTGGATGACTCTCGATGGAGACCAATCGAGAGCAAGAGTACGACCATCTAGACAAGTAGGGGTCATCTCCGAAGATTATACGGTAAGTCAAGCTGAGGCACTTCATCTACATAGGAAGCCCTCCTTCCTGGGCTTCCTTTCCAATGTCTACCCACCTTGGTGTCTAGACTCTTTTGCAGACGTCTAGACAGGTGTTGTCACGTCTGCCTCCGCACATCTAGTCCCATGAAAATGAGACTAGAGAGAGACTCAGCCATGCCCGAAGTTAGGGCGACCATCCGCGCTCGATTCGAAGCTCTCCGTAAAGCGGAGAAGGAGGCCACCAAGAGAGCCGCGTTGGTGCCACAAATGGCCCTATCGGATATGGAACAGCCCCGGAACGCCGTCTGCGAGATCCAAGCGTCGGCGAGGGCCAGAAAGAACTCAGAGGCGTTCCGAGTAATTCTACAGCTGGAGCTCTCCTGGTCCCAGCTGTAGGAACTGGGTCTGGAGTTCTCACAATTTCGTCTCTCCACTGCCCTTGTTTTCCCAATTGGGAGGTCCTCTCCTTCCACCGTAATATGCCCAATAAGGGCTCTCCGAAGGGTTTGCCAAGGATTGTGTTCCGAAGGACTGTGTTTTGAGGTGGCATCTGGGAACCACGAAAGATTGCACTTAAGGGTGTGCAAATTTGGCCCTGGCAGATCATATTTACACCGATGACACTTTAGAAGCCACAACAAGGACTTCCTAGCTACAACAAGGAGCGAAATTCTAGCTAAAGAAGAGTGGCCCTCGTCAGAGCAATTATAGCTAAAGTGGCCTAAAATTGACTAACTGCTGAATTTGACACACCGTGTGGGATTTAAGCCGGAAGTTCTTCACAGCGAACTTCACAGCCATGAAGCCTATGACACCTTGTTCCCGTCAAGACCAACAAACACACGAATGATGCAAACAGCGAACAAGTTTATAACAAAACCACAATCCATCAACAATATAACAGCAAATTATTTCGATTTCTTGGCCTTGACCTTGCGAAGGTAGAACTCGAGTTCCTTGCCTTCCAGGATGTATCCGTCGCAGCGACCGACCTGTCCGGGGCTGGAGCTGATGCGGGCTGCAAAGAACCGAATAAGAGGAGTCATTGTATATTAACTCCTACCAAGAAGTCGTCCGCTAGAGAACTGTTCGGCGAGGAGGGGGTCGACGGCGGCATCCTGCTGGCGCTTGACAAACTTGGCCTTGGCGCTCTCAGAGCGGGTGGGGTTGATGCGCTTCTCCTCTTCCTCGGTCAGCTTGACGTTCTTCTTGCGGGCCAGGGGAGTGGCGTAGTGAGCTGCAACAGACACCAGTAAGACGGGAGGAAGAGGACAAGCTGCCTACCTTCGTACCACTGACGGAAGGGGACGGCATCGACGGCAATGACGGTTCCCTTGACGAGAGTCTTGGTACGGACCAACTCGTTGTTAGTGGCGTTGTAGACCGTATCGATGATTCTGGTCTTACGGGTGCAGCCTAGAATAAGATCATAAGAATCCGTGGCAAGGAGAAGCTATTCAAGATTCTTAAGAAAAACGGTATGTTGAACACAGAGGTGAGGCAGCGGAAGAAAGCTATGCACTGCCTGCATTTGCGTGTCCCGTATACTCTTCGAGAGACACTAGAAGAATACAAAATGTTGCACCCTTTGTGTTTGTCCTCGGCATAGTAGGTGAAAACAATAAACTACAAATTCTTACCTTCGGATCCCCAGGCGAAGTTTCCAGTGTCCAGACGCAGGGCGCGGAACTTGAGGTTTCCACCACGGCAGCGCACGGTGTGCACGCGCTTGGGTCCAATCTATACGGAAGCAATTGAAGATCAAGACGATTTGGGGAAATAACGAACCTTGGTGTTGGCGGCGGGGCGTCCAAGCTCGAACTTCCTCTTCTTGTGGGGAGCGGCGCGCTTTCCACCGGTGGCGCGGCGTTTATGCCAGGAGTCGCGGGAGATACCCATGATTACTCTGTACCCTGAAGCCTAGAAAGTTAAGTTGCAAAAATTTGTCACGAGAATATCCCGAATTTCGTGAAACCGCGCGGATTCATGCGGCGCAGAGGAACAACAAGCAACACACCGCTATCCCAACAATTTTTCTTATACGCCTACAACAGAACCCAAAAAGCAGCAATTCCATCCCGGTTTGAACATTCGCAGATCGGTTTTAGGCCGGCCCGCCGCAGCGAGAAAGGAGCCCAAAGCGCGATACCGTACTGACTGATAATGAATCTTCGTGTCGGGACCCGCTAGTTCAAAGTTTGTTCAAATTGGAAGGCGGGACATTTTGAGCGCAAATATTTCGCGCGTTTACCTTTTCGCACCGTTCGGTGCCTCTACTCATTCCAAACTCGTCCTGTGGTTATGCTCTCACTACGGACAACTATGTTGTTTAGTGTCTACGAGACGCCAATACAGTCTGTTCACTGTCTGTGGCGGTTTCTGTCTCGTCTCCTTGTTTGAGCTGTGACTTTGAGTATCCCCTTTTCAGAGATGGCAGCCTCTGACAATGGTCTTATCGACCATTCACGCGAAATTCGCCTTCGCACGATCACCAACGAATACCTCAACTTCCTCGATGATTCGGTATGTTCTGCAATGCATGTGACACATATACTTGGGTTTTCTTAGGCTTCCACCAAAGTGTATGCCCAGAAGATCGAGGCGATGATCAAGGATGGAGATGTCCGCCTCATCGTCAACTTGAATGACGTGCGACATCGAATGAACGCCGAACGCGCTGAAGGGTTAGTTCCGAGTCTCAGGAATTACAACTTAAGTGGATTGGATTCAGCTTGATCACGGATTTTGTCGATGAGATCATCTGCTTCCAAGAAGCCCTGAAGGACACAATTTCCAAGGCCGATCCTGAATTTGCTCGGAACCGCGAATTCTATGTCGGTTTCGAGGGTGCCTTCGGTGACAGGCATGTCAACCCTCGCTCACTCAAGGCGCATTTCCTCGGCAACATGGTCTGCTGTGAAGGAATTGTCACAAAGTGTAAGTGTTCCTAACGGTGTGACGCTGACTAACGACTGCCTTTAGGCTCATCTGTGCGCCCTAAAGTCGTTCGGAGCGTCCACTACTGTCCGGCCACTGGAAAGACTCTCGAACGAAAGTACACCGACCTGACGTCCTACGATGCTTTCCCGACCAGCACCGTCTACCCAACGGAGGACGAAAACAAGAATCCACTGGAGACGGAATTCGGCCTCAGCACCTACAAGAATCATCAGACGTTCACTATTCAAGAACTCCCCGAGAGCGCCCCAGCTGGCCAGCTTCCGCGATCAGTGGACATCATCGCCGATGACGACCTTGCTGACCGTTGCAACCCCGGAGATCGCGTGCGCATCATCGGTCTCTACCGATGCCTTCCCAACAAGCAGCAAGGCTTCTCCAGCGGAACCTTCAGGTAACGAACAGGCTTACGTCACTGTGCTCATCAGAACCTCCTTAGATCCATTTTGATCGCGAACAACATCCAGCTGGTCTGCAAGGAGGACGCTCCTAGCTTTGGAGGCCAAGACATCGCCAACATCAGGAAGATCAGCAAGCGCAGGGACGTTGTCGACATCCTCGCACGATCGCTCGCACCTTCCATCTGCGGGAACGAAGAAGTGAAGAAGGCCATCCTGTGCCTTCTCCTTGGTGGATGTGAAAGGATCCTGGAAAACGGTTCGCGTCTTCGTGGTGACGTGAACGTCCTTCTCATCGGAGATCCCTCCGTCGCCAAGAGTCAGCTTTTGCGGTAGGCACGGAAGTATGTTTGGTAGCTCATGTAACCGTTTAGGTATGTTCTCCACACCGCTCCTCGAGCTGTCACCACCACGGGTCGCGGTTCATCTGGTGTTGGTCTTACGGCAGCCGTCACCACGGACGGCGAGACGGGTGAGCGACGCCTGGAAGCCGGTGCCATGGTCCTCGCGGATCGTGGAATAGTTTGCATCGACGAATTCGACAAGATGTCCGACATTGACAGAACCGCCATCCACGAAGTCATGGAGCAGGGCCGTGTCACTGTGGCGAAGGCTGGAATCCACGCGAAGCTGAATGCGCGTTGCTCGGTCCTGGCTGCAGCCAACCCCGTTTCTGGCCGCTACGATCTCTACAAGACGCCAATGGAGAACATAAGTATGCAGGACTCCTTGCTGTCCCGTTTCGACTTGATCTTCGTCCTCCTCGATGAACACGAACCGAATCGTGACCAAGGTGTTGCCAGTCACGTCTTGAAGCTTCATCAGTACCGTACTCCTGGAGAGACCGACGGAGCTGTCCTGCCCATGGGAGCAGCCGTGGAGACAATGTCGACCTTCGATCTCCACGAGGAAGAAGCGTCGTCAACAACGGAAGTGTATGAAAAGGACAAGGGATGGACTGCTACTGATGGAAAGTAAGTTATTGAACTGAAAGCGGTAGCTACATTCCTCCCTTTAGCCAGAAGATTTTGAGCATGGAGTTCGTCCGGAAGTACATCCATATGGCAAAGGAGGTGAAGCCTAAGTTGACCGAGGAAGCCTCGCACTTCATTTCGGAATGTTACTCCGAGCTGCGCTCTTTCGACACCACAAAGAGTGACCGTGACAGGGTACGTTCTTCTTCTTCCGATCCATGAAGCATTCAAATGTTTAGACGATGCCTATCACCGCCCGTCAGCTTGAAACGATGATTCGTCTCTCCACTGCTATGGCTCGTGCCCGCATGAGCAAGAAAATTGAGCGTGCTGATGCTGAGAAAGCCTACCAGCTTCTTCATTTCGCCTGCTTCAAGGAGAAGCCTAGGGAGCGCATGCAGATGGAAGAGCGCAGACGTAAGAAGAAGGATGGCACCGAAGTCAGCGATGAAGAAATGGACGTTGATGAAGAGGAAGAGGAGGTCCAACCCGCATCGTCCTCCAGTAGAGCCGTGAAGCGGTAGGTTCTGTGGAGACTCATCAGAATTCAATCATGTGCTTTTCAGCCGACGAGCCGTCGACGAGGTCGAAGGAAGCGAACCTGGTCCCTCGGGGTTGGACCTGGACCAGAACCCAAGCAAGCGTCCGAAGACAAGTGCGCCAGCGATCTCCGTGGACCGCTACAAGAAGTTCAAGAAGTACATCCGCACCGCCTCCGATCGCCTTGGCCAGGATATGGTCAACATTGACCAAGTACGCGAGATCGTCCAGGAAGAGGCCGGAAGCCAGCAATTCACGGACGATGAATTCACCGCTGGAATCGACCGTCTTCAGGCGGACAATATCATCATGGTATCCGATGATAACAGCATTGTGTTTATCTAAATCTCCATTTTCCTTAATTTGTAAGATTGCACCCTTGGTCTCTTTTGTGTTAATAAACACGCTCAACGTTCTTTGGTGCTTTAGCCGACGCGTGGTGACGTCGATGCCCTCTCGGTGTTCCTCATCTGTTTGTGGCATTGGTGAGTGGGCGGCCTACTTCGCGGCCTCGATTTCTTTGTCTAATTGAGCCGCATGAATGCGCGTGGAGCACGTACGTGCGAGGGACAGTTCCAGAGAGACTCTAACGACTCTAGGAATGTCTCGTCTCGAGCTTATGTCTCATTTGTCAGGAATGTATTTTGTGTCTGCAAGTTCTGCCTTGTGCTGCTCTGGTTTTATCAGCGAGCTTTGTTCTGCATAAATAGTAGTGTTAACTAACAGAGTTGTTTTCTCTCGGCCGTCGAGAGCGGAACCGTCTCACCGTCGTCCCTACTTGTCTTAGGCTTGTGTACGAGTTGTCGTGACCTGTCTCCATTGACCTTTCGTGGCTTGATAGTGGAAGGTCGGTTTTGCAAAGAGCTCTCCCTCCTAATTGTCTGTAGACAGTTACGTGTCTGTAAAATGCGCGATAGACCATTTGGGACCGTTGCAGCGGGATAGGCTGACCGATAGCCATTGACCTTTCATATCTCCCCAATGTAAGGTTGCTTCTGCAAAGAGATGTCTCCACTGTCTGGCTGTTAGTGTCTGTTACGTGCGATACAGACAGGCCACGCGTGACCATAGACTGTTGCATTGACACAATCAATTTCCACGTTTTCGTCGTGTATATTAATCTAGCATCGTTACTATAATACTATCACCGAAGATCAATATAATCTTCGGTGGAATTAACAGATGTTTCATCAGCATCGACCTTGAATCAACCGTTAAGCTCTGTTTCATAACCGATCAGTTTCACCCAGTAGATATCGCGCGTGGCAGCCGAACAATCGACACGCGGCGTTGTGTCGATAGTGTGTCTGTCGCATCGAGAGACCTCGTGCTATAAAAGCCGAAGAAGTTGCCGTCAATTATCACTGCGACCGCCAAAGTGCGAAGAATGAGTAGTTTGTGATGTGTAGCCAATCAGCTCTGTCTCCACCACTCGATGTTTCGGTCTGAACGTCTTCCTTCTGTGATATAACAGTCTCTCCATTTTGGTGCCTCTTCGCGTCTGCGCTCCTTGAATTGTTCGATTGTAAGTAGTTTGTGAGTTTACAGATGGCCGGGTCGTCATCTTCCTCGCCTAGTCGCCGTCTGAAGCCTCTGCAGGCACAGCAGGCCGGATGGTCGACATCGTCCGTGCTGGTGGTCGTCTCGCTGACCGCACTGCTGCTCAGCTCCTACTACTCGCTCAGTTCAGCTCTGCCCGAAGCGTCAAACATATTCGCCAAACCGTACAATGCTTCGAAGCTGGGCGAGCCGAAGACGGAAGCCGACGGAAGCAGGTCGTTCAGAATCGCCGTCATCACCGATCTCGACCACGACAGCAAGATCCTCGACGCGAAGAACAAGTGGAGAAGTCTGATGAAGCATGGAACCCTGAAGATCGATGCTGCGGGTCTGAAGGCCAGCGTGACCTGGGACCCGAACGTTGAAAGCATCCAGTCGCAGATCGCTGCTGGCGGCCGATCCATGGAGCTCTCCGACCTTGCCGTCTTCGATGGACATCTTCTCACCGTGGACGACAGGACGGGTATCATCTACAAGATCGTTGGCAAAGACGCCGTCCCGTGGGTGCTCCTCAACGACGGTCCCGGAAATGTTACGAAAGGCTTCAAAGGCGAATGGATGGCCGTGAAGGGTAATCAGCTTTACGTCGGAGGACTCGGAAAGGAATGGACAACAACAGAAGGCGTCTTCGTCAATCATCACCCGATGTACGTGAAGGTCGTCTCCCACAATGGATGCGTCGAACATGTGAAATGGGTGGACCAGTACATCAAGCTCCGAACGGCATACGGTATCCCCCACCCAGGACCAGGATACATGATCCACGAGTCGGGTCAGTTTTCCGAAGTCCACAACAAATGGTTCTTCATGCCGCGGAGAGCGTCCCATGAGAAGTATACTGAAGCCGAAGACGAGTTCCGTGGAACCAACGTTCTCCTCATCGCCGACGAAGACTTCTCAAATGTCGAAGTGAAGCACGTTGGACAGAAGGGCGACGGTGCGCGGGGCTTCTCCGCCTTCCAGTTCGTCCCCGGATCCAAGGATGATCTCATCGTCGCTCTGAAGTCCGAGGAGAAAGACGGCGTCCCACAAGCATCGTACATTTCGGTCTTCAGCGTCTCGACTGGACGGATCCTGCTCAACGAGAGTCAGCTCGAAGGCAAGTACAAGTACGAGGGCATTGCCTTCGTTTGATCCCGGATCCTTGCTCTCAACTGGTTGTGCCTCTCAACTGTAGTAAATACGAGTCCTCTCTGTTGTTATTGTCCCGTTTATGGCGAAAACTCTATAAAGATTTTAACCAAACGTGTTCTGCTGCCAACACAAGGAGGCCGAGAAAGATAATAAGTTCGTCCTAAGGTTGCACGTCGCTCCTAGGCTCGCTGGAATTGGCGCCGCACGATGGGTGAGCCGTTTCGTGCTGTTTACCGTTCGTAGCCTAGCAACAGCAGTCGGATTCCACAGCAAATGATACCTAATGGTCGGGAAGACAATTCACATCGTCCATTTCAGAATGGCGGCGACTACGGGCGCGCCCATGGCAGAAGACGGCGATTTCGGTTTGTTCTTCCCTCCGGCTGGTGAGTTTTATTTGATAGACTGCTTACGTGTCTGCAGACGATCAGTATTGCACGATGTACTTTGTCTGCTAGACGAGAAACTGCTGCAGGTGATATTTTCTGTCTATTAGACGCCGTCTATAGTAGACGCAGACTGTAGACGATATATTTGGTCTTGTGGATGCCGTCTAGAATTCTTGTCTCTTGAAGGTCTCAAGGCAAAACTATTATAGACTGGAGACTTCTGTCTACTAGACAGTCTAGGAAATTTTGTCGAGCAGATACGGTACAACGCGCTTGCTTTTCTACACTGCAGTACTTGTCTTAATTGCTTCGTATAGATCCGAAGGTAATAGCGGATTCAAGCGGCGGAGCGGCCGACCATGCGGCACATACCCACCACAACCACAATGGAGATGCACACGCTCATCAGAACCACAATGGAGGCGCACATGGAGCGGGGGCTCACGGGGGCCACGAGATGAAGATGTGGTTCCACGGAGGCTACAGCGAAGTCATTCTCTTCGACTTCTGGAAGATCGATTCCCTATACGGTAAGCGGCTGAGCCTTTCTGTTCTTAAAGCACCTCCTTCACAGGCTTGATTCTGTCATGCGTCATAATCTTCGTTATGGCGGCTGCATATGAAGGGCTCAAGTGGTTCCGCGTCCACCTCCAGATGTCCGCGAAACGACGCGGCGAGCGAGCATCTCCCCTCTTGAACGGGAACGCAAACGGCGGAAGTGATGTGTACTGTCCGACCACCACTCCTCCGGTTATAACTGTGCGCGGGAGGTAAGTAGCTTCTTGTTGTACATTAACCGCTTGTTTTCTACAGGCGCTCTCCTTCGATCTCCGTGAAAGGCAAGGCGTCGGCACTTGGCGGATCTCGCCTTATCGATGCCGCACTGTACGTCATCCAACTCACCATGGCCTACTGCTTGATGCTCGTCGCAATGACCTACAACACATATCTCACGGCGGCCGTTGTCCTCGGGGCCGGATTTGGCCACTGGTTGTTTGCCGCCATGGACAGCATGAACGCCGAAGCCGATCAGGCCGATGCCTTCACCAGTGACGCCTGTCACTAGCGAGGAGCACATCGCCTCTAGGAAGACTCCTCGTCACCCGGACATATCAGAATCTCTAGGCTGCATTTTGACCCAATCTCGTGTCCGTCGTTCGTGTTGTTCGTTTCTGAGATTGTGATTTCATAAACTCCAGTTACAGGAATGTCGTCAGGTTTGTAAGCGCGATCGCGTTTTTGTAATCGCCAGTTACACAGGGACCTTTTCTATATTTATTACTTCAGCAGTGACCCAATCTAAGAGAATATGAACATGTGCTCTTGTAAGCTGAGTACGTGGTAATGAACGTAAGAAGTAAGGCGTACATATGTTATTATGGAGAATAAATAGGGACTAGGAATCGACAGAAGACGAATATAGAAAAGATCGACGGACAGGGAATGCACCAACGGGCGCTAAAGCTGTACAGACTTGGGAAGCTGCTGCTTCTCGACGTCAGCAGCTCCCGTTCTCCGAAGATTTTCTAGCAAAGCATCCGCCTCAGTATCGGAAAAATCGTCATCGTTACCTCCTCCTATGGCACCGGGTATTTCAGTGAGATCGACTACGGTATGTCCGGGACGATTCACCCGTGACACATTCTCAAACAAGCCGTTCGTCGTCAACCTAAAGGCGCTTAGTCAGTGTACTTATCATCGGAAGACTTCTTACGCAACGCCGTCTTCTTCGTCGTCGCTATCTTGCGACAGCTTGAAGTAGGGGTTCCTCTTCTCGGGGCGGAACTTGTATCCGGCCAGGACGAAGAAGAACAGGGTTGAGAGTTCCACGACGGCTTCGCACATCCACGAGTAGTTGAACGGGATGACCATCTGAATGCGAAGAAGGGTTAGGTGTTGTGGGTCAAGCCGGTAACGGCCAAGTAGGTCTTCTTTCCTTGTGAGGAATATTAAGGTCAAACTTACCTCCACGAACAACTTGATAATTCTAGTCAAGTAGATGTAGGAGACGACGATCGTGTAGAAGTGACGGAAGAGCTTCAGCTTCTCAAGGTTAAAAGCCGCCTTCCCGTCACTCTTGGCTCCTTCTTCCAAGTGCTTCACGGACCAGATCACAGGAAGTAGGACGGCTACACAGCAGATGATGTCGAGGAAGACGAAGATTTCGAACCAGAACTGGTAGCGCTGCTCTCCGAACTCACTCTCTTCGATGATCACCATGGCGATGTTGTCGATGACCTTAAATGTTGGATTAGAGGCGGTGAGGGAGCTTCTTCTTACTTGTAGTGGCAACACAACCATGAATAGTCGCCTGTCTCTGTCCGAAAGGAAGTTCTTGAAGAAGGTGTATCCGGTTCCGATGAAGATGAGGGTTCCGAAGAGCAAGGCTCCTTTCAACCTGAATTCACAAGTCAATGGTGGACTACAAGGCACTAGGATACAGATGAGTGATGTAGTAGACGAAGGCCCAGATCTCCTGCTGGCGCCCTTCGACAGCCACGAAGTAGTAGTTGATCCCGTGGAAGAAGAGGGACAGCGCCTTGATGAAGACCAGTACGGTCATCAAGCGGTGCGTTTTGTACACAAATTGGCGCCTAAAGGCAATATTAGTGAAGACCTACAGCCAAGGGAGCATACTCAGATTTGATCAAGGTGTAGGCCCATACGAAGGCGGCGATCAAGAACATGAACGATACGTAGAGGTAGAGTTGGGGCTTCGCAATGTCGCCAGCGGAGAGGTAGGATTCACTGTTCTTCTCGACAATGTCCACAGTGAAGTCCACAGCCACCTTGTCGCTATATCCATGGGCGCGGTAGTTGAAGCAGTTGTGGTAGATGAAGTTGTAGAGACCTCGCTGCTTGTCAGTGAAGCGGATGCCAAACTGAAGAATTCCGATGCAAGATGGTAGCTGGGTACGCTTCTTACCTTGGTGGCGTACTGACTGTTCGTGTAGTTCAGCGGGACGTAATCCACATATTCGACGGGCTGCGGAGCGTTCGGATCGCTTCCAAGGAGTTTCTTGACCTGATTCGCCATGCCCTTCAAGATGGAGCCCTTTGTCGTGGGCACAGCCACCGTTGTGGCGGAAGGGACACCGTCCTCAGTCTCAATAGGAGGCAAGCAGCGGCTGAAGAAGGTAAGCCGTAGGCTAAGAAGGTCACAAGGAGAATGTACCTTTCATCGGCCACATCAGGACACAACACAATGTCCTGGATCTGTCCCGTTCTCTTCACGATCAGCTGATTCTTGGTGAAGTCGAAGGTGAAGAAGAGCGCGTCCAGTGGTTGGTCCTTCTGGTCCATCTGGCACACGTGAGGATTCGAGCGGATACCCTCGAGGATCGCGCGTCCTCGGGACAGCGTGAAGCCGATCGTCCCTAACTTGTCCGTACTCCGCTGGTCCTGGGCGGCATTAGGGTTCACTATAGCATCCGGGACGGTGAAGTTGCTCAGCAGCAGCTCGAACGTTCCTCCGGCGTTGTATCCGAAGGTGGTTAGCCGGATGTTTCGTCTGGCGTCGCTCTAGAAACTCGGTATTGTGAGACGGATCGTGAAGGAGCCGATTACCCGGAGGGAAAGGTTGTGGATCTTGGCTTCCACCACGGAAAGCGCTATCAAGAGGAGGACCCAACTCCTCATCGTGGCTCTGAAACGGATACAGACAGTTAGACAACCGTCTACTAGACACAATGCGGCTGTAAATAGACTGTCTCTGAGACACGAGACAGATGAGCAGCGACCCAACTCCTTCCAAGATCATCAGCCCAGATGTTTTCTTTACCGTATTTGAAGCGGTCTATGGCAATGTCATCGCTTCGAGACCTCTCAGAACCTCGTTCTCCGAACAATACGAGCTTCGATGAGGGTACCGTAGTCCTGGCAAAAGATTTACTCCGCTCTTCAAAAGGTTGTTGTTATGGCCACGGAGATCCTATGCTTCGTCTTGTTTGTCTCAGGCCGTCTTCGCCTCCTTCAATAGCTTCGTAACGAGCGAGAGAACCGTTTAAGCCCAATACTTGGGATGGTGACTCAGGGTCCCTTTGTTTTTGTACGCGGTCGCTAATCACCGCTTCCCATTTGCTCTTCAGTGGCGCAACAGACGTCTACCAGTCACGTCTCTCCCCAAACCGTGTACTAGTCACTCCACGCCTGTGCACTTTGCCCCTATCAGGCAGGGCCAGTCACCCACCGTAATCCCCTTATCACCAAGGGGACGTTTCTTCTAGGTGGTGGCCTTGGCACCAACGCTCTCGCGCGGGGCTC
>JADLIF010001639.1:0-41927 GCA_016648015.1 Steinernema khuongi | reverse complement strand
TCGAGTTGCCATGGGCTACGGGCGTAGGCATGGCTCCGCGGTAGCGGTACTGGTACCCGATGAGGATATAGCCCTTCGTCTCTTCGGTCTTCGCGTCCAGCGCGTAGTAGATTTTCTTAACGATTCGTGGACATCGCGGCAGCACCCCGTGCACCTTGCGGAGCACGATGTCCGCCTGTTCACGCATCGCCACCTTCGTGAGGACGTTACCGTCCTTTTTGTAGTAGATGAACTTTGTTGCCATCTTCCGATCCTTGCTGTTCCACGGCGCGAGGCCGTCTACTGTAACGTCTTTGACGGACTTCACTGCCGAGGATGCAATGACAAACAGGAATTGTCCGATTCCCGTGAAGGAGGGCGGCATGAAGGGTTGCCTCTTGGATACAAGATCGTGGTTGATGCTGGAAAGAATGTGTATAAGTGGATGCGCTTAGGAGCTCAGAAGAGAATTCTTCGAAAGGGGAAAAAGTAACGAAAAGTTGTACTCACCATTCACCGATGTCAAGCAGAAGGTGGACGGCCTCGTCACTCGTCTTGGGGATCTCTTTGGCGTACACAGGGACTCCCTGCTCGCAGATGATGGACTCCTCGTCTTCGTTGCCCTCGCCTAGAGCGTCGTCCATGAAGACGTCATCGTCGTCCTCTTCGTCGTCGCTGTCGTCCGGCTGGTTCTGGCGGTCTTGCATGGCGCGCAGTCGGCGCAGGCTGAACGCGTGGTCTTCATTCTCGTAGACCTGGACAGGCATGGGGCCTGGGTAGGTGAACGAGTAGGCGACAAGGACGAAGCCGGCAAGTTTCCTTTTCGGCAAGGAGATGGCGTAGAAGATCTGAAAGGGGACGATAGGAAGGCTCTGATTCTGCAGCACCACTTACTCGCTTCATAAGACGGCTGTCTCTTGGCAGAGATCCGCAGATTTTGCGGAAAAGAAGGTTAGCTCCCTGCTTGGACAGCTTCCTAGTGAACTTCGCGGGCTTCCCATCCGGGCCATCCTCCACCTCGTAGAAGAACTGTCTGTTGCACATCTTCTGATCTGAAACGAGCTACCGTAATCCTCATTACTAAAGGGGTCTGAATTACCTCTTGAATTCCAGGGTATGAGACCATCGATGGTGACGTAGCGATACTTCTTGAGGGCGGCCGGGTTGACGACGAAGAGGAAGTCGCCGATACCGGTGCAGTCAGGAGGCAGGAAGGGAAGCTGGGAGCAGACTCGGTTCTGGTCGACCCTAGAAACGGACCTCGATAAGAATGGCTTTGTGGATTCTAATGAAGTCAAGTATCCTTATAGATTCGGTCAAGAGGGCTCACGGCCTAGAAACTTAGAAACTTACACATTGTCGATGTTGAAGATCATAGGAAGGATCACATCGCTGACGGTTGGGATGGTGTTGCTGTAGACGGGCTGACCGTCAGGCGACACGTTGGGGTACTGCGAGTTTGGAGGCAGGATGTTGGTCAAGTCGATGCCGGGGTCGCAGTCATCAGAGCCGGCCTTCAGGCGCGACATGCGTTCCTGGGCGGCGCCGTAGCCTCGGGGAATGACTCTGTCAGGCATGGGTCCTGGGCTGAGATAGGAGTAGCAGATGATGACGTAACCAATGATATGGTTCGTCGATATGTCTTCGGCGTAGAAGAGCTAAAACAGAGGACGTGAAAAGGGAGTGGAGGAGGAGAACTTACTCTCTTGGAAATGCGGTTGCAGCGGGGCAACACACCGTAGATCTTGCGGAGAAGGACGTTCGCCTGATCCGCTGAAGGGACCTTGACATATTCGTTCTCCTCGACTTTGTAGTAGAGCACTTTGGATGCCATGCGAGCCGCTGAAAAGGATACGATGAAGTCCAGTTTGAAGTTGAAAGAGCGACTTACATCCTTTGGTGTTCCAAGGAGACAATCCATCAAAATTAAGATCCTTGCGAGTCATTTCCGCGTTGGCTCCATTGCCCATGTCCAGGAGGAAGACATAATCGCCAGTCTCCTCGCAAGCTGGCGGCATGAAGGGTCTCCTCGTGGACAGGAGCCTCTTGTCAACAAAGTTTCCAAGGTTCAGGATCGTTCTGAGGGCTTCGTCGCAGTTGGAGGGAAGGTCGTGTGAGTAAATGACAGCGCCATTCTCAGCGAAGTCGCACTCCAGGTCTTCGGAGTTGTCGGCTGGCAGTGGATCGCTTTTGTGGACTATGGTAGGCACTGGGACGGGCTTGCTCGGCTTGGGCTTCTTCACGACCTGGGCAGGGTCGTATTCATGCTGAACAGGTTCGCCATCTGCCGCCACAGGAAGCAGGCCGTCGCAGCGGTAGGAATAGGCGATGATGACGTAGCCAAGGAGCGCCTTGGAGTCCGGGTTCATCCCGTAGAAGATGGTCTTCTCCAGGCGTTGGCACCGGGGCAGGCTCCCTGTGACGCGCTTTACCATCAGATTGGCCTCGGCGTTGGCAGTCACACGACGGCACACGTTGCCCTCGGTCCAGAAAAGGGCCTGGCTTGCGTTGAGCCGCATGCCTTGAGCCTCCCAGGGACAGAGGTCGTCGACGAAGAGCTCGTCTACGCTCTGGATGTTCTCCGAGGAGACGACGAAGACAAAATTGGCGCGGACGCGGCTTCGGGGAACCATGTAGGGCACCTTGTCGCACACGAAACCATCCGTGGCACTGAAAAGAGGATACGGTATGTACGGGACCGAAATTGTAGGGGTACTGAAGATAGGGACCTAGTTGGCTCTAATTTTGCCAAATCTTGTCCTAATAGATTTCCTCATAGATTCTTAGATGTAAACTACTACATACCAGCCATCCACGTTGAGGATTGTGGGAACCGCATCCCGGTGCGATTGGGGCACGACGTCACCATGGACGGGACATCCATCGCCGGTTATGACCAGGCCAGAGGATCCCGACTGGGCGTCCTTCTTGCGTCTTGTGGTTGTCGGGGCGTGCAGTTCGCTTGCGTCGAACGGCTCCTTCTTCACACGCGCGCGGCCACTCTTTCGCACCGCCACCGATTCGTCCTGTGTTCCGCTCGCACTAGATAACTCTGTGGTCTTCCGCTTTCTGGAGCTACGGGTCACAGGAGCCATTTTCGGCTCCACTGCCGAAGACTCCTGCTCCCTCTTGACGGTTTGAGCATGCGCGTCCAGCATGAGCTGCGCCGCCAGTTCCAGTTCGTTGCCGGCCTCCTCCTCCTCGTCCATTTCGTCGAGATTCACTACGTCAGGAGCGACGACGTCGATCTCTTCTTCAGGGTTCTCAGCCATGGCTTGTAGCTGTAACATTTTGTCATCAGATGAGAGGTCTTCGAGAGATATATATCACGACAGCGCAAGTTACTCGAGAATTCTGGTAGAAGACGGAGGAGTACGGTAAAGGTACGGTACCTTCCGTTCCGAAAAGGGACTTGGTTGTAGGTGTAAAAAAGTTACACGCACCGCCCCCCATGGAACGCCTTTGCATTTCTCGGCGACAAGTGCATACATATTCTATAAAGGCAACAAAAAAACAACGAAAAATTGCTTTGTTACAAAAGGAGTTCTCTACAATTCGGACCAAAATGCCTATAGAGGCCGGCTCAAATGGCTCGGAGGATGAAACGGCTCGACTTGTCGGGAGAAGGATTTGAAGACCTCCAAAAGTGCCGGACGTCAAAATCGGCCCTTTTTTCAAGCCTCTTCAACTTAACCAGTTCCTCCGGAGCGGAACCAAACGAAGCCGATCTGCCCTGTCCCATGCATACACGCCGCTCGTGGCAACATGCGCGTTTCGCGTCGCTGCGCCGATCAATGTGGTGCTGACCGGGACCGCGGGTCGTCCCGATCAGCTGGCGGCACCTTCAGAAGCAGGCCGAATGCGCCGTGTTTCCGAAGTCGAACTCGACGCGCTTCCGACAAATACAACATTCCTAACGATCAGACTGCAGCGCGTATCCATTTTTGCAAATGTCCTATGTTCGAAACGCGCATCGCCGCTCCGCAAACGTCAATATCGTCAATGTAATCGTGGTGGGACCATGAACAGGCGTAAAGGGGCGATGCTTGGAAGGCGCGGCGGCGCTTTTCGGCCTGTGCGAACGGCAATCGCGCTGGGCAACGACTGCGGGGATGTGATTCGGGGACTTTGGATTGGTATAAATGTGTTGTATTTGCAATGCCTTTGCAAAACCGGGAAGGAAGAGGGATTTGATGGCTCCAACAACTTCTCGAGTACGGTATGGAAGATTGGAAGATTCCTAGGCAAAGTGGATACTCATCTTCTGGATGATTTGGAAAGCAGGGGTGGCCGACCGGATTGTAAGTCGGAGGCATGTTGCAGTTGCATGCCGAAGTTTGTCTAAGACACTCTGGTTGTCTGACCTTCACGCTACTGCTCCTCTAGAAGCTTCTTGACATGCTTGCACTACACTTTCATTAAGCTGAATCTCAGTGATCCCATAGTTGTCCCCATAGAACATCCGGCATCTGGCGAAGTTGAGGGTAGGGTTACGGTAGCCCTAGGCGTTCTTCTTGCAAGGAGGAGCATAACAAGATTTCGCCATCTTGTCTCTGCAATTTCCAGTCAGAAGATGGTGGCATTTTCTCAGAGGGTGGTGGCGCCTTTGAATTGGAAAATCCCGTTCTGAATAAGTGAAAGCACCATCTCTTCTAGTGTAAAGGCCGATTTCGCAATAGCTTCCATTGCAGAAGCGCCAAAATCAGTGCGAAAGCTGCGTTGGAACAATTGGCGACGCTTACTGCACACCGAGATCATCACACAGCGAGTGGTAAAAGTCGTGCAATGGAAAAATCGATATCATCCCGAGCGCATCACTTCCAATTGGTGGCGAAGGCGTGCATCGCTGCTCCTATGATTCCCATCGTCGAGACTCGAATGCCTCAAAAAATCACCCCAAAATTTTTGATTTTCTTGCATGACGGGATAATTTGGTGAACATGTGCCCTCACAGAGGTTTGACTTGGCTTGCATGGTGCCTCTATAACCTTTAAAGTAGGATCCTCTTTTGTAGAAGGCTTGCCGAGTCAGAAATTAATTACCCAGAGGGACGATGTTCTTCAAAAGAGAAAATATGTGTTTCCTGCATTTAATGCTCAAAGCTGAGATAAACAACAAAGAATACATGTTTAAAGCGTCGTACGGCGAGCGGGTGGACCGGTTCACACCCAGTAGAAGTAGTGGCAACAGGACCAGAGCACGGCCAGCGTACCAATAAGCATCTTGAACCTCAGTTGGTCCTTGTCCAGCTGCTCCTTGGCCTCCTCGACCGCTCTCTGCTTGTACCAGTTCTTGACGAAGACGGTCGTCTCGGCGAGGTCGTGATTCTCGGTGGGCGCGTAGCCGAGCTCCTTCTTCGCCTTCTCGATGCTGTAGGTGTTGGTCAGGGACACGAGATTCACTTCGAAGCGTGTCATGACAGGTTCCAGCCCGAAGCACAAGTAGAGGAGTTCCATGAGCCAGGAGACGAAGAAGACGAGGCTGTAGGGGATGCGCCGTGTCGGAGGCTTCACTTCGATTGCTTCCATGAGTGGGTAGAAGAAGCGGAACGACTCTACTGGAGGGCCGTCGTCCACGATGTTGTAGGGACTGCCGGCGGCTGGACTGTTTTCCTGGCGGAGGGCTTCTTCGGCTAGACGCATCGCCTGGAACGGAGAGGGTCACTGTCAGTTGGACGGACAGCTCACTTACATAGGCACTATTCTTCATGCTGCTGTACTGCGTCAAGCAGGGCTGGGACTTCTCGAACGTCGCCATGACGAAGCCTCGCATGCACATGTCCACCGTCCGGAGCGTCGTCCTTGGCTCGCCGGGGCCGTAGATCCCCCTGAAGCGGAGCGCCGTCGTCCGCAGGTTTCCCTTCCCGTTCATCGCGAGGACCTTCCGCTCGGCGATGGCCTTCGACTCGCAGTAGGCGTTCATGAACGTGGTCAAGTAGGGCGCCGACTCGTCCACGTTGTGCACTTCGCGGTCGCCGAAGATGACGCCTATGGAGCTGGCGAAGACAAAGCGCCGCACGCCGTTCTGGACGCAGTGGTTCAGCGCCATCTCCGTCCCAGTCACGTTGATGGCCATGATCTTCTCGCGCTCTAGCTGTAAGAGGGATGGAGTGAGACATGGAGGAAGGGAGCCTACCGAAGGACCGCCGGACATACCGTAGCCGGCGAGGTGGAAACAGGCGTCGCAGTCTTCGAGCGCTTCGTCCAGGGAGCGGGAGTCCAAGATGGAGCCCTGGAAATGGTCTTGTTGGGGAGAAGAGAGTTTGTTATTGGATTTTGCTATTCGAAGAACATAGATAGTTTTGAGCAAAACTTGAAACAAATCGTCTCGGAAACGTTTAGGATAAAATCGAACTTATTTCTAGTAGAATTAGGCTCACCTTGATCATCTTCAGCTTCAGAGGGTCCAGTTCCATGCCCTCGAACTTCGGGAAGGATAGGTCCAGGACGACGACGGAGTGGCCCTCCTTCTGGAGTTGCATCGTCAGGTTCTGGCCAAAGTAGCCACCGCCGCCAAGCAGACACATACGCATGGTGCTATCTGAAGTAGAGAAGATACCATATATTGAGGAGGAGGACACGCAACGAACAACTCGGGGAAAGTCACGCAGAAGTACAACCGACCAATCCTTAATCGAATGCCTACTGCAATGAAGCACTTTGGAACGTCTTTCCATCTGTTGTCTGAGATTTGGGATCTTTGCACTACCTAAGTCCTACAGACCCAGAGGATCGTCCAGATCGATAAAGAGACAAAGGAACGTCGAGAAGGACAAAAAGAACTACGGTAGCTGCAGTAAAACATTGTATACTACCTACAGAGATATTGTACAGGATTACAAAAATTTTCAGCAAGGTTTTACATTGAATCCCGAGTTTTTCTACTCAAACATCATTTCTAAAGACCAATCTCGAGACCCTTGGTGCTAGATTAGGCAAAAAAAAAAATAAAAAGAAAGAATGGTTTGGTGGTTGAAGGAACTGTGTACCGAACCTCAAGCAGTGTTCTCTAAGCAGGACCAGCAGAAAGGCACCGTATACCCCCTAAGTAGACAAATTTTGACCACAAATACACATTAGTTAATTAGCAGAAGGAGTAAACAGAACGTAAACAGCATACGGTAGTTCACAGGGTACATCGAAAACCGAAACAGCCGACATAGCAAACGGTAGTTCGCCGACTCCTTACATGCTGTACGCATTACCGAAAGACATGCCCCAGAGAAGCCACAAATGTGGTAAAGGGTGCTGGAGGGGGGGGGCAGTGATGCACAAAGAACGCACTCTGTTCCGTGCAAGTTCAGTACATATGGTGACATTACAGGTGTCTCGGGGTCGAAGTACAATAGACCGAAATTAATGGGGTTGTGGAGTGGACACCACAAAGAGAAAAGAAGCTCGCAAAGTTGAACCGCTTCCAGTCGGATTTTGGAATTCTTTAGGACAGATTTGGAAGGTTCCAAGTTTAAGCAACGTATGTTGATTATCTTAGACTCCTCCCGGATGTCTTCACGCTCTAACGCTGCTTTGAACTCTCAAACTCTGGCGTCCGTGAAGAAATATCCGACTTTCCTGTGTCTCTCGGAAATCACAGCCGGAAGTCCCCGGGATCCAATGATCACTAATTGTAAGTGAATCTTTTATCCACGTAATTAGAAGATACGAAGAATTTCAAAGAGTTTTAACGGACAGAACGGACTTAAGGGTTACCTTAAGAGAGGCTTGACAGGAAAAGGTTTCCTGCTGCTAAGCAGTGACCTCGACGGGTCATGCTGAAGTTTATGTACGTGGAACTGACGAAAACAAACAGATAACCATCGGAAACCAGCACGTTCACTACATGGTCTATACCTGTGGAGTGATTCTGCAATTTTGAAGCTTCCAAAAAGGAGAAAAGTAGCATCTTCTTGCTCTTTAAAACCTTAATGCCTACAAAACCACGTCCTGACAGCCATAGCAGAGTGGCTCCTCAGCCAGAGGGATACGGTAGAGGTCCAGAAGCACAGAGAGCGACTGAATAGTCTCCCAAGAAACACCGTCGGCACCGCAAACACTCCATTAAGAACGGGGGTGTCCTGTCCGGGGAGCGGACCTCCCTCCGGAACCTCAAGGACGTCTGGTGCGTCGAACTCGGTGCGCCAAATTTTGTTTGTTCCGGCGACGGATTCCCGCACGGGATGCGACAAAACAATTAGCGGAAACAGGTATGAAGTGGGCCGAGGGCATGGGAGCGCGCGAGAGAGGCTTCTCTCCCGACGGCACGAGTACGTGAGGAGGACGAGTCGCCCAGATCTCTATCGTCTATCGGCGGCATCTAACCTATATTGGGGCTCGACCCACAACGAGGTCGAGCGCTTAAAAAGGGCTCGGGCGCTCGGTCACAGGATGACGTGCGTTGCGGTAAATGGAAATGCAACATTTTCAAGGCGTTGGCAGTGGAACTTCCAGCTTTCTTCATGGAGGTTACTGTAAATCTGTCAAAATTGGAGTTGGAACAAAATAATAGGATAAGGCTTATTTTCATTGGGTAAATTTAATGTGGAGAAGAAGCAATGTCATCTCATGGGTGTGTATGCCAATGGAATGGTAATAATATTTTGAATCCTGTAAAACTATGGATAAAATTCGGCCTCAGGTACTCCAACACTCCTAGTTTGAAATCCACAATGTTCAACCCAAATCTTGTGGAAATTTGCGATCATGGATAAAACTTCAGAATCCAGCTGTCACTACAGATGCAACTGTAAATTTCCATGAGTTTTGAGATTTCCATTTCCAATTTCCATGATCCATGAGTGTTGGAGTACCTGAAGCCGAAATTTATCCAAAGACTCAGAACACATATTATTACCATTCAATTGGCATTTACACTTAAAAGAAGTAGCCGTGAGACGACATTGCCCCTTCTCCTCTTGTTATCAGAGTATTGGCGCAAGTCACAAAATTGCAAAAAAATAGCACCGCTACCTATCAATGAAGAATTCCGTCCGGTCGGTCCTAATTTCGACCTTAAAGTCACGACACACTATAGGGAGAACAAGCACTCGGCAAGAATCAAAGATGCTGAGAGAGTGTGGGGAGATCCTATCCTATCTGGACAGTGCAGATGTTTTGACAACAATACGTGAATGTGTTGGGACTTGCATCTGGGAACATTGTCGCGGCAGCTTAGGCGATGGTTCATCCTAGAGATCGAGAGATGTATGTATGGGAAAGCTCGTAAACTATAGTGGAGTTGAAGTAGGTCTGAGGGTCAGAATCGGAAGCTCTGGACACTCCGAGATTCAAAGCTAGAGAAGTAAACTAACCAGAACCAAAACTGAAGACAGGAACTACAAACCTACGAGCGATGGGTCCGATGAGTCATCTGATAGTGAAGGACTAGATCTTTCAGATGAAAATGGTTCACATTTCGACCAGTGATGAAGGTACGTAATATAAATGCAAAAAACGAACAAAGAGGCCGTAAAGGCCGGTGCGTACCTAAAGAGAGCAAACAGTGAAGGGGGAAACAGCTGTTGAGGGAAGTCTTATCTAGAGTGCTTGGTGGCACCACGGGTGTCAACTACAAATTAGTTTTGCCCACAGATCGCTATTTGTTAGTTCGTCATTACAATAGCGAGACAAACAAAAACAGGACAGCGTGCACTTGTGGTTCTCCTGGCAGCTGTACTATCTACACGCGCAGGGCCGATCCAAGCATTCAAAACAAAATATGGCTAATTTTGGCTGTAAAACAAATGTTCTGATACTGTGGCCGTGAATTTGAATCTCCCTGCAGGACTTTTAGGTGTCCATACCTTTCTACAAGAATGCAGTATACTGTAGCCTTGACGGAGTAGGTAAGATTATTCAATATAGCAAAATTAGAATTTCATTGAGCTAAATGCCGATATCTCTGTCTTTCCCACTAGTAACCAAAACTTATGTATAGGGCTAACGTTTATATGGTACAACCTGTAAGAATAGGAAAAAGAATACACCTGAACCCTTCTTGTGGAAAGCCTACCCACAGGCAGATGACTACAGACTAACTATAGCGGGGAGACTATGTGGAACTAACTATGTGGTCGGTATAAACGCGAGAGGCACTGGGCGGTTCTGATAACGTTGTACTTACACACATAGTTTATCGGGCACTCACATAGTCAACGCTTCTTTCCTTCCGTAATCATCTCGCCTTCTTGACAATATCTCCAAGCGACCAGACGATACATGACCGGTCAACTTCTAGGAGGAATAGCTAAGGAGGACGCAAAGAAGTGTGAACTTCTTCTGAGGAAAAAATCGGGAAGAATGAAAAGAAAAATGGCAAACGGTGACTCACCGGGTGGCAAGGCATTCCAGTAAGTGGGAATTCATTCAAGGAACATCCGCTAGGAGAGTTTACGTGCAAAAGGGAGTTGCTACCATGTAGCAGGAAGAAGACACGGAAGTGTGGGGAGCAAGCCCTCAGCTGCGTCATCGTAGTCCCCACTTACAGTACTTAGGGTTTGCTCGTTAGGGTTTGATTACAGAACGTCCGGCGTCACGTGAGTCATCGTCCGATAATTTTTCTTATTTTCTGATTACCACTAGACGACATTTAGAGAAACAATCCTAGGAAGTGGAGGTCTGCTAGAGGGGCCCTGGCGTCGCCCTTCGGGTGCTTAAGTGTGCTGGGTATGGGGCCTTTATGACTTCGGTGTTTAAGCATAGTGGGCATTGTGGTGTACGTCACACTCTACATGGATGCACTCCAAGGGTAGAGTACCAGAAAGTTTGTATGGTCAACTTAAACGACCTTCAACAGCTCTACGCATGGACGGTTCCTTCACCCAGGAAGGCAATTTGAACATATCGCGTTGTTAACCATAAATCTGCTTAAGGACGTGAATTCCTGGATTCTCGGCGCGAACAGTCGGCTTTTCGGATAATCACTAATCCTCCGCACGAATTGCACCTGCAGCGTCCTGCATTACCAGAATAGCTATAGAGGTGAACTTTTCCAATATTTGCAACCCTAACAACAACCTAATGGATAGCTTATCCTTAGGATCTAAAGCATATCCAACTAGGAGAACCAAGCCGCTTAAGCTAACTTTTCCGAATCCATTCACAAAGACTCCACAAGGGACGATCAAAAACCGAGCGGACATCATCTTATCCGCCGGATTATCGCACTCGAAACACGATTCCACGCCCCTCGGAGCACGTCCCACGCGATGGACTCCCTCCGACAGGAGATCGCCGATCGACTCCGACTTCCCAGGTGTGCCGACGACAAACAACCGCACAGGTACACACACTAATTACTCGCTGTTTACAAGCAGTCCACAAGATGGACGCCAACTGAGGAGTCCGACTGTCGAGGCGCAATATTCCGCCCTGGAGAAGACGCAGGTCCCTTTTCTGGGAATCCAATTCAGGGCGGTTCAAATGACGTCGGGTAAACACAAAGTGACCACACGACTCGGCGTGCGAGTCAGAAAAGTCGCCAGGACAATAGACGCGAACCTTTTGACCTCGAATTCATTGAATGCTCGTCGACACATCACAGATTATTGGGCAAAGGGAACCCGGCTGCCTAGCACAGGAAGGGGGTGTCGATGACGGCGGCTCCGACAGCCACGCCGCCCTCGTTCACGTCTTCGCACTTGGAGCGGATGATGTGTCCACCGGAGACGTTGGACACGACCTGGCCGGATTGAGGATTCGCCTTGGAGCCCATGGTTCCGTAGAGGTAGCCGTAGATGCCTAGTTCGCCGACCACGTTCGAGAGCTTCGTTTCGGTGAGCGCGCGAACCAAGTAGTTCTGAAAAGAGGGGAGTGTCATTTGCTTTGAATCAAGGTCTTAGGGCCTACCTTGACGACGAGAGGTCTGATCCTCTGCATCAGAATATGCGCCGAACGCTCGTCCTTCGACATCGAATTGAGCTTGTCGACGATCTCCTGTCCGTAGAAGTTACCTCCGCCGCCCTCCAGCTGCGGCTTGAGCACGAAACGCTCAGGATGTGCTTTGGCCTCCTCGACGATCGTCTTCGTCTCCTCGTCGTCGTGTTCCAATCCCCAGAGGCCGGCAAAGGTGGCGCGGATCAGGGGGACCAGTTCTGGGTGGTCGGGTAGGAAGCGCTCCACTTGGCCGTCTTGGGCGAGGACCTGAGAAGGAACTGTTATACCTTGTATGAGAGGCGGAACCGTACCTGCTGAATCTTCTTGGTGTTCGCCGCCTGGAGCCCAATCCAAGGGCACTTGATGGCGTCGGACAACTCGATCGTCTCGCGCGCCTTCCACTCGATCTGGCTTGGGTAGTTGTCCGGAGAGTATCCGGCCCGGAAGTAGACGAGTCCCACGCGGGTACTTCCGTCCAGGAGCAGTTGTCCGCTCGCCTCGTCGAGGACGACCCTCTCGGCGCACTGGGTCAAGTTCAGGCGCGCCATCTCGATCCGGCCCTCGGACAGCTCTTCCAGCTTGTATTCGATCCAGCGCTGGTCGATCTGGTTCTGGTTGACGTTCTCCACGACCACCAGCACGATCGCCTTCGGGTCTCCGAAGTCCTTCCAGGCCTGGAAGAGCCCCGCGGCCAGGACTTCCACGGGCTCGTTCTCTGGAACTTGTTCCTTCGTGGGAGAGACGCCGAGGCGCTTTAGGACGCGGCGGTGCAGCTTCGAGCATCGCTGGCTAAGAGTGCCCATGCTGACGGCGATGTTGTTGACTTCGATCTGGAAAGAAGAAGTCAGGATGCACTTGGAGTCCACTCTCTACTCACCTGCTTGAGCTCTCGCTCGCCTTCCGGGCCCACATGGCACATGTAGTCAGACCTCTGGGTGAGGAGCATCTTCTTCTGACGAGGCCCGCCGTCGGCCATCACCTTCCCCAGGATGTCCAGCAGTCCCCGGGTGAAGTCGTCGCTCTTTACCACCTCCGAGTGCCAGTGCTTCAAATAGTCGAAGTCGAAGGAGATGCGGAAGTAGAGAAGATTCATCGCCTTCTGCACGTCGTGCGCCTGTCGGAACACGTCCGCGGGGAACGGCGACGGCAGAAGCGCGAACGGCGCCGCCTGGCACAGATCGCCGTTTCCCTTCCGCTCCGCCGTCCGCATCACCATGCCGTGGGCCTGAAAGAAATCTGGTCTTGAAGCACAGATTTAGCAGGATTAAGTAGAAAAGAGGAGACTTACGTGAGCCCAGTCGACGGCGTCTTCTCGGAGCGACTGGAGCGTCGCGTCCGGCAGCGGAAGCTCCACGGGAAGCCGGAGGTCGCCGCTCATCCTTCTGAAGCGAGAACGGTCAGATCAGAAGCGAGCGAGGGAGCGCGCGCACCAAAGCAAGAAGCGAGCGGTGAATGGCGACGGCGACCGACGGACATCGTGTGTACTTTGTGCGACTGCAGCATCACGACTTCTTCTGCTTTGGAGTGTGGCTTACGCAATGCTTCCCTCTAGCGCCAACTGTGACACGAAGTTCCCCAGAAGGCAACTGGAATATCGCGAGTTTAGCTAAATACCAAGTAGAACATTCGAACGAATCATTGGGAAATGCACGTGGTGGCGCTATAGAGCAGTCACAAAACCTAGGCTCATCTGTTAACTGGGGCTCGACCAGTAAGTAGGAAGTTCTTTTCAAAGCGGGTGTGTCACCTTTGACACGTGCAGGCCACAAGTTCGCACGACTCCGTGGTCACACAAAAGTGCAGGTCACACTGTTTCATTCTTCTCTTCTTGCAACAATTCTTAAGGGCGAAATATCGGAATTCTATCGGTTCAAGAATCAGTAAAGTGACGTCACTCGGTGCCCCATTGAAGCGAAGAACTTGCTCCTTCGGGATGAAGCGCTGGGAGTCGCAGATGCATCGGTCGGGATCCTCTTCTCGATAGACTTCGTCTTCGATTGGCCTCCTCAGGCTGTCCTACTTGGACCTCTTCAACCACAGATCTTGACAGAGTCCTCTGATAAAGCTTCTGTCACGCTCAAGGAGCAAACGCCAAAGTGTTCTGTAAAGACCGCATAGCAAACTGTAAGGACAAATTTTCTTTTAGTTCTTGCTGCTGAACGCCATAACGTAACATATTAACAAAATGTGGAATTACACGCTTCAGGTGAGTACTGTAGATAGTCAAGTGAAGAAGGCACCATGTGCGGACCGGACAAAGGCAGAAAGAAGACGATATGGCTCGATAGAACTCTCCCGTAATGTGCAAAGGAATCTGGGCGAAGAGGGGGTAAGAAGAAGCTAGGCGGAAGGGCTGATCAGGTTGAAGTAGGAGAGCATGGAGGTCAGCGACTCAGACATGAACTCGAAGACTTCGTCGAGGACGCCGTTCTGCGTGGTGTTGGGTCTTCCGTCAGAGGGGGCGGGTGCCGGGTTCTGCCTCCTGGACTCTGTGTACTTGATGTTATAGTCGGCGTGATAAGAGTTCAGGAGATGGTAGCTGGCTCCGAGGGCCCACGACATCTCCATCTTCTTAAGACGCTTGGCGAGCTGAAATAGATATTGTTAAAGGGCTGGAACTTGCTCTAGGGGTACTTACGAAGAGCTCTTTGTCGTCAGGCAATCCATACCCATGGTGGAGAAGCGCGTAGATGTAGGTGAGATCGAGACACTGCCAGGGTCTCCAGTGCTCTGGACCGAGCTGGTCCGCCGGCAGGGCACATGCCTTCTTCGCTGCCTTCTTGTATCCTCCAACAGTGGAAACACCTCCGAGGTTACCCTCGGTCTTCGGCACGAGTCCGCCCTGCACGCCGCGGTCGTAGAAGTAGGAGAACACGTAGATGTTCTTGTCAGCCAGCTCGGGGACCTTCTTGACCTTCGTGCGTTCTTCGACGTACTCCTCAGCGGAGCGGAGACACGCCTCGAAGGAGGGCGTCTCCGTGCCCCGCACCTTCCATGCACTTCCTGCGTAGTCCCAGTCCTTGAGAGCGTATCCCTTCGGGAGACAGTGCGTCCGGAGCTCGGAACCCTCGGAGCCTTCAGTGTCCTGAGCCATGCCGAGGCGCGCGGCCACCAGTCCATTCCCGAGGTAGCTATGCGTGTAGAGCTTCACGTCAGTTCCAAAGACGTTGATGGTGTGCGCGAAGTCGGCTTCTTCAACGTCGGCGAAGGCCTCGGCCGGGCGCTTCGGGATGAACGTGAGCTGCGTGGAGCCGCCTCCCAGGTCGAGAGCCGCGGCGGCGGAGCCGAAGTTGCCGGAGACGACGTGCTTCATCCGGTCGACCAGCACATTCAGCGTGAACCAGCTGAAGACTCCTTCATCGGTGCCGCTGAGCATGCCCACGGCATCGTCGTTCGTCAAGAAGCCGCTCTCTGCCACCGTCCTGTCGACTTCGTCCAAGATGTCGTCGGCTTCGGTTTCCGGAAGGAGTCGAAGACCGGCGGTCGCCTTCAGGGTGATGGGCGTGTGAACCCATAAGGACTTGGGAATGGTCGCCTTGGCTGCATCGATGAGGACGCCGACGCTCTCCGCCGCCTTCAGCGGTTCTTTGGCGAAGGAGGAGAGTCCTGGTTTGACCTGAAAACAATCTAATAATATCGAGTGTAAACAGAGGCGATAAACCCACGTAAAGACATAAACGATAAAAGGGAGGTTGACGTCAGTAAGAAAATATTGTCACGTTTTACGCGCACTACAAAGAGTCATGTGAGATAGAAGTGCTTTGTTTCTTCTCCCAAAAAGTACATTTGAGACGATTATATAAAAAGGTATGACATTCTTAGGGTCCTTAGGACTCAGAATCAGCTCTACAAAAGAATTCCAAAAATCCCAGATCGAACTTCCAGCTTCTTTTCCCAAAAAATGTACTTCAGTCGATCCAAAGGCGGGCAAAGGTCAGCATTTACCTTAATCAATCATCTTGATAGATTCTCAAGGTCAATTTGGGTTGATTCTAGAGCACTATGCCTGCTTCCAAAAAAGTTTCCAAAGAAAAAGGTCTAATAATCTATGCTTGTTGATCGGCTGGCGAACCACAAATCGATCACAGGACCTCGGGCACCTAACAAACGCGTTTCACCGTCAACGATGCACCACACAAAATATATCTTCTACAACTTTGCTCCCGATCAGCACAAAATCCAAAGAACGAAGACCCTCCTGACATTCTTTTCGACGTGCAAAGCGAAACAGGATCCCCCCATGGATAGGATGCCCTTCGGCGATACGATCGCCACTATCAACGCACCTCTTTGAAAGTCTCCTTCTCGACACGGAAAGGTCCCGAATCGTTGTTGATGTCGTGGCTGAACTCGTAGAGGTGCAGCCTGGTTCCCGTGGATCCGGCGTCGATCACGCAGGCGAAGAAACGACACGTCGTCTTCTCCTAAAAAACGAAAAGATCTTGGCGGGAACGAAGGAAGGACTCACCTCGGCGACAAGGAAGGGCGACAAGCAGGACTTGATCTCGGTCGTCCTCTCGGGGTGCTGGTACTTCTCATGATGGGCGCTCTCGTGAAGCGACGCGCCGACGAGCACGGCGACGAAGACGAGCGCCGAAGCGGCGAGCATTCTACGGACGGAGCGCATGGTTCGGCTTCGTTTCCAGGGTTCCTTCGCTATGGCGTGTCAGCATCAACGCATCTGAAATGGAGGCACTTTGCATAGCAACTCGAGCCTCGCCATGGGAGGAGGGAGAACGGCTTATTGTCCGGCGTTCTGGTGGGAACGAACAATAGACGCATAATTCCGAGCACTATGTAGATCGGGACCGTCAAACTGGAATAGCGAAACCGCGAAAAAGGAGCGTTCAATCAATGACATCACAGATGTGCAATCAACAAACAGTGCATCGCATCGAAAATCGGACTCGCGTCGGGATCCTTGACCTCCAAAGTACATCTTACTTCGAGGAACTCAGGACGCCACGAGGAGAAAAACTATTTTTAGTTGCAAAAGTCGCGGAGAGGAGACGCGGAGGCAAAAAGAGGCGGCAGCGGAGTCAATTCGAGCGGGCGGCGGCGACGCGTTCTCCGCGACCGAATGGAAGAAGGAAAATGCAAGGGCGACACGCGAAGGGCGTCGGGAGGCACGGGGACCGGTCGCGGGAACCTGTGGTTTTTGTCACGGGAGACGGAGGTCCGCTGATAAGACCTCGCCAGTAGACGTAAACAACGAGTTTGCGATACTGACCTTGGGGCGGGAGTGGTCAGCGGCACGTGTTTTCCCCTGGAGGATCTCCGAGCCCGAGACTATAGGGGATAAGACGGAAAGCAGAGATGACAACCTTCTCGCCTGGGGATTTGCGCAGTCCATAAGCGAATTTCCGAAAGGATATGTGGATGTGGATGGCAGCTCAAAAGTCAGAGGAAAATCCATTGTGGATAGAAGCCTACACCAAGGGCAGCCCGAAGAAGTCCAGTGGTTAGGACCTTCCGGCATAGGACCTTCCGTGGAAGGTTCATAAAAATCAGCTAAAAATTTGTAGTAACAACAAAGACTAACAGAAGCCATTCCAAGAACTTGGGAAACAACAGGCAGGCGTGGATAAGCTAGGCATGGATACAATAAGGAATATTGGTTTGACCCAAATCCTAGCGAATCGTTCCATCACGGGATTTCAAACAGAGCAAGTAGACGCGGACAACATTCTATCAAAACTGTTCTTAGATGGCTCAAGTGGAAGGAGCGTCGCCACACCAGCACTTCCAATGCTAGTTAGTACGCGGTGCTTCTAATAATCGTTGAGCACTGAAGACTATTCAACCGGAAGACTACTTAATGGACATAGACGTCTACTGAAAGCTAGTTGGGAAGCGATGACCCTAAGGGAACGTCTGATAGACAGTCCGCGTCCCTTATCACCGCACAAATCGAAGTTCCGCCGCCTTGTATTTGCACTAAGGATTGCAGCCGGGAAAATTTGAGCGGGTGATAGGAAGCCGAGCGATTTTGATGTCCTCCGACGTGCACTTCCAACAGCTGTTTTTGCAATTAATCCAGAGTTCACCGCCGCGCCTTGCAGTAACGCTTGACGTTGCGGAAGTGCGGGGAAGAAGTCACAGTCGGCGATCCTTAGCCTAAAGATAGCAATAAATGTAAACAAGGCACAACGGAAACAAAAGTGACGCGCGTGATGGAAGCCCTTCCACTCGTGGCCCGGTGCTTTCCAATGCGGCCTTATCGGTGTGACTAACGTCATCAGAATCGCTTCTTCAAGGAAAACTCCCTGAACGCCACAGAAAACGACTTGATAACAGCGAAAGCACTTTTGTTTAGACATATGCCCTATCGTCTAAATCTATAAGCGACCCAGTGCAACAATGGCCAAACCGTTCCACCTTCTTGCCACGAAGGTTCACCTCCATCAATCTGCAGAAACCGGTAATTAGAACGGACAAGAAGACCGAGGCAAGAAGGCAACCAGACCGAGCCTTCCCTCACACAGGCAGTTCAGCTTCCCAAACCCCAGCTCCACACATACACAACTCGTCATAGATTCAAGAGTTTTACTGAGATATTGTGGCCCTAAAGAGGGCCGTTGGGTTATTAGCAGCGGGTGTCGGCTTGAGTTGACATGTCCTTAGAAGCGTTCACCGCGGATGCGACGAGCCAGTTGGACGTCGCGTGGCATGATGGTGACGCGCTTGGCATGGATGGCGCACAAGTTGGTGTCTTCGAAGAGTCCGACGAGGTAGGCTTCCGCGGCTTCCTGGAGGGCGAGCACGGCTGACGACTGGAAGCGGAGGTCGGTCTTGAAGTCCTGGGCGATCTCGCGGACCAGGCGTTGGAACGGCAGCTTGCGGAGGAGGAGTTCCGTCGACTTCTGGTACTTGCGGATTTCGCGGAGAGCGACTGTTCCGGGGCGGAAGCGATGAGGGCGCTTGACGCTACCAACAGTGGGGGTGCTCTTGCGAGCGGCCTTGGTGGCGACGAACTTGCGCGCAGCCTTTCCACCGGAAGTCGGGATACTCTTCGTCGCAGATTGCTTGGTACGAGCCATATCTGAAGGGATGAAATTAACAAATGTCACTCAGAATGAGGCACGATACGATCATCATCACGAAGACATTACGGATCAACCAACGCAAAGGGCTATCAAGCATGGCATATCGGAAGAAGGCGTGGAAAATTACAAAGAAAAGCCAGAAATTACGACGGCAAGACGAAAATTAAGCCGAAAATTAAGAAGCGGCAATCCAAGAAACAATGAACGAGCACCACTCCCAAAGGCGACGTTGCTGCGTTACAGTAGTGAAGGTTTTCGTTATGAGACCAAATAACGGTACGATTGAAGATGTGGGCTCTCGCTCGCAGGAGCAATTTAGTTAAGAGCGCCGACTACCATTGAAAGATCCATTGTGACGGGCCGCGTTTGCGAAGGGCGAGCGCCGACGTACTTCCTGGGATAACTGCCTACTTCTACATTGTAGAATTATATAACTCAACGTGTATCCCGGCTTATTAGGACGGTCCGTCGGCCGTCACCCTACTGTTGTGTTAGGATCGAGAGGCCGGTTTTCTTCTCGACCGTTCCCTAGAATCCGCTACAATGGGGATACTTCGTTGAGGAGACGTCTCTTTGTCTTTCTATCCTTCTGAAGCAGGTGGATGACAGAACGCTCCTAGGGGTACACCATGCGCTTGACCTTCAGATTCACAATTTATTCAACAAAATGGCAAATCGCCTTTCATCCTAGAGGCTCCAACCGGAAGGCACTGCGTATCAGTTCCGGGAACGTGCTCTGACTGCTTCTCCCAATGAAAACAGTCTCCCTTGAATGATATTGGCCAATTCCTTCCGCCTGTCGAGTTCCGTCGAAGTTCGCAAAGTGGGAAGAATCAGCTGCATGTCAAGGGGATCGCCGACTGTTACTTCTACGCTCTAATACAGAGGAAGATCACGAAGCAGAGTGATCAATAACTTACTTGGCCAAAGCGTGGGTAATACGGTTTCTTTGTAGGCCATACCGTATCCATTCCAGTAATCCAGATCGGTAGGACGATGGGTGGTAGTTTCGCTTCCATTGCCAGCCTTGCTACGCCCCACTTTATGCGTATTGGCTGCGGGGTGACCTTACCCTCGGGGAAGATATGAACCCATTTCCGTTCGTCCAGCTTCTCGATACAGAAGTCCATGCCTTCTTGTTTCACACCAGCCCCTCTGACCACCGGTACACAACGGCCTAGCGAGAAGAGCCTAAAAAGACGTGGAAAATAGAAAAGGAGTCGATTTTCAATGGGTCTTACTTCGTGTGCCATGCTTTGGTAAAGCAGATGTTATGGGCGGCCAGTGTATAACGGTATCGGGACATGTTGGAGAAGAATTCCCTCCATGTTAGGGCCGCTGAAACTACTTTGAAATCAAGCCCTCTGAGCACAACTTACACCATAACAACGGGTCGTCGATGTTGCACCGGTGATTAGCGATTGTCAGAAGCGGCCGAGAAGTATTCTCGATGTGCTTTAGAAGCACCTCCTTGTTTTGTATCACCATTCTGTTCACGTCTGCAACAGTAATAAGTTAATTTTCATCGAGCTCCTTAGGCTTACTTGCCGCAAAGAGAGTCTTCGATAGTAGCTGCACCGTGCACATGGCTAAATTGGACTTAAGCCGATAGAAGAGGGACTCCTTCTTCGGGAATGGCCAGGGGAAGTTGAACCGATCTGGCGGGGAAGACGGCGTTGCCATGCCGCTTGTTATACCTGAAACTTCGTTTTACATTTAGCGAATTCATTCATCACAGTGTGGAGGTGTGCCATTGATATATCGTAGGTTTCTACCGTAGTTCTCCATCGTCTGTTCTTCTAATTCTATCAAATTTGTTTAATCAATGCAATTTATTATATACACGAAATTTTCAGTAAAGGGATACAATTAGGTATGTACAGGACAACAGCAACATTCACATGAGGAGATAGATTAACGGCCGGGCCGGGTCAGTCAGTGAAGACGATACCCTTAGGCATCCTTCGCTTCCTCTTTGTCGCGTCGAAGGATGATTGGTGTGCGGTCTAAAACAGCTCCTTATGCGAATCTCCAACAAACAGAGGCCAAACCTTTTCGATTACGGTAGGAGGCTTCACGGACCGGGCTGGTTTCGCTGCTTTCGAAGGAGAGCCCTCTTCCTTCTGAAAGGATAGCTACAAGCTTACATTAGTGCAATAGAGGTACTGGTTACCTTCACTGAAATGAGCTCGCTAACGAATGAGAAGAGAAGCTTCTTCAGCTTGTTTCTGGCTTCTCCCGGTCCCACTTTTTGAAGGCTGACCTTCTGCAGCGTGACATACTTCAGCGTGATTTGGTCTTCCTCCACCCTGGCGACTTCTAATTGCCGATCTCGCATGACCGTTGTCCATCGGGATTCGATCAGAGAATGGGCAACACTTCCAAGGATAGTGCTCCGATCCGACCGAGGCAGCACCCTCTCGAAGACGGCTTCTCGACCATCAGTGACTCCAAGAATTTCTTCGTCCTGGAGCCAGTATACAATGAGGCTACCGGCTTCTGGGTGCGAGGTTGAGTAGGCGCGAAGACTGGGAAGAGTTCCAGAATCTCCCGCCATACTGAAAGAAGATTATAGAGGAGCAGGGACTCGATCTTCGCGCACAAGAAGCGTAGACGAGACGTCTGTCTGTCTACTACATCCAGACAGTTAATTCCATGTCTAGACATTTGGAAACCATATAATGCTGGAACTGCTCGTTTGCAAAACCGCTTCTCTTCGACCTGCTTCAGACAGAGACAGAAGGAGAGACCACCATCCCAAGGGAGTGCGTTCTTCGATAAAATATGGGATTCGAGGACACGAGGTAATGACATAACAGTACATATGAGCAAATTAGATCTTTATTAGCTTTAAAAACCTATTAGTAAGAAACCATATATAAATATAAAATTATCAATATGTCAATGATCTGTACATCACATACCACCCGCACGGTAAATGCGAAAACCGGATACACTACTGCCGGTCTAGAGGGACGTCGAACTTCCGTGCATGATCTCGCTCGGGTTGTTCAACCAGTACCAGTCATGCACGTACATTAGGATTGCCATAGGTTGGCCGAGAATTAGGGAGAGCCAGACGACGACGTTTCCGGCTCGTCCTCCGTGAAGAATGTAGTCGGTGATAAGCCCAAGAGGCACTTGGGCCATCATACCGTAATAGGCCCACAGACGGAACATGTGAAGAGGAACGGATACCTGAAACATTGTTTCTATAGGAAGCTCACCAATGAGAGAAACTTACTAGATACTCGTGTAGTAAAGCGGAAACAGAGAAGACAGCAAGCGCTGCAGTCAGCTTGCTGTAGTGGTTCCGGACCATGGGCAAGTAGATGTGGCGCAGGGCCCACCGATGCACAGGGATATTCCAGGTCTTCCAGAAATTAGTAATAGTCTCCGCATTCCACCAGTCCTTGTAGAACTGTCGGTCTCCGAAGCGAAGAAGCTCGGCAAGGAAGTTGAGTGTTGAGTGGAAGAAGAGATAGAAGCACAGCAGCCAGATCAAGTGGTTGGGAACTGCGAGCTTCAGGAGGCGTTCGAGGCATCTTCCCACATCCATCTCGGAGAAGGGCGCTAAGCTGTTCTTCAACAAGGGTACGATCCACTGCTGGTTGAGGGCAATGATCAGGAACGAGAGTCCGATCATCTGAAAGTACACAATGCATATGGGTTCATAGAAGTGGACGTACTTCTCCTAAACGACGGAACAAGAAGGACTTCCTGATCTTCGGAGTTCTCGGGTAGTTCAGTTCATAGCAGAGCGTGGGTGCAAACAAGAAGTAGTACATGTTCGAAATGGTGAGGTTCTTGGGATAGGCCATGTTGTGGGGAGGCTTGATCATCCGGCACCAGTAGTTGACGTGGGCGTACGATATCAGCTTCAAGGCAGTGACCACGAAGATGCATAGGGCTCCGGCGGAGTACAAGGGATTCCCCTGAAACGCAAAGAATAGTCTTAGCTCCACAAAGCAGGAAATCCAAACAAAAAGGCCCAAGTCTTCGATCAAGAAACGAACCTCTAGGGATAGCGTGACCAGAACCGGACCACCCATGTGGATGACGAGAAGAACGATGTAGACTATGCAGGCAAAGGAGTTCCCAACCCACTTCTTCGCTGAAACAAAATAGAACTTCACATGACGCAGAAGAAAGAATCGACTCACCGAGGATCTTCTCCATGATCAAAACGATGAAGACCGAGATGTTGGCGAGGACGACCAGCGTCGCATTGGGCCAGTTCCACGGATCCGTGCAGAGGAAGATGATCCACCTGACGGGACTGACGAGCACTCCATATTTGATCAAATTCTCAAGCGCCACGCGACCGTTGGAGACCACAAGAAGCAGCACGGCCAAATTCACGAAGCCGCGGTAGTTCGTCCATCCAGAGGAGCTGCTGAACAGGGAGTCTTGCGCCTTGTGGATGGCTTGGTCCGGCCCGATGGCCACGTGCTTCTGGAGGAAGGAGCCCTTCCGGGAGGGCACGCCGACGGAGCTCTGTTGGGAGCTGGTGGATGCGTGGCGCCGGCGGAGGCCGTTCTGCTCGTTGGATCCGCTAGAATCCGTTTGCGCGGAAGAGTCGCACATCGGAGGTCTGAAAGCGAGCACATGGCAGAGGAGAGAAGTAGCCCTCGAAGTCGACGCGGACCAACAGGGGGCAAGAACTGTGAGAAACATGGGAAATCTCGAACAGGCCACCGGGGATTAAGTAGAGCGCCATTCCCCTCGTGATTCGGAAGCGGAGCGGATAAGGAAGGGGCATCGCTGTCAGATGGACTTTACGAGCTACTCGGGGTTTACGGATTCAGAATCTATGGCTTACTGGCCGATCAGGAATTTCATGATTTATGGTCATCAGCAGCGGTGCTGCGCTTTGCACTAGGACATTTATAATTTCCTGTTATGGCGGCCATCTTCTGATCAGCTCATTGGGCGCTATTTGGTTAGCAAGAATCCAGTAATGGAGCCGGATATGCTTGCAAAGGGTTCTGCCGACTTCTTTGATGATAGTTCATTAGAGGACGATGGACGAAGATCTCGATGGGTCTGATGTGTGACTCCTTTTCCACCTTAGCTCGTTTGGATTGTTATGAACTGAGCTGTGCCGCTTGGGAATTCAAGTCGCGCAGTAGCTCCATAAAGGCGCCAGGTGTCCCTTGGGAAAAATGGCCACCTGCTCGAAGTTGACTTCTTTGTCCGAGGTTGAGTTATCCACATTTTAAAAGTCATTAAGCACAGCTCGAACGCTTTGGCAGAAATATCATAACAGGAAGGGGCCAATTTCCTGAAGCGCCTTAATCTCCCCGCAAGTAGAAATCTCCCTTCGACGCTCAGATTTGAAAACAATCGAGTTGAGAAATGTTGAGCACTTATAAGGAAGACTGGAAGAGGTCGCACAGTGTTGGACACGGCGATGAGCACTGCACGTGTCTTTTGATGATCAGTTCTGTACTTTGTGGTCTTTTCCGATAATATTCGAAAAACCACGGAGATGTTGGCCCTAAGTGTATGTTGAGTGGTCTTGACAGTACGCGGTCGCACTACGATACTGTGATGTTGCAGTTAAACGCTTTAATGTTCGAAACCGGTTATTTGGCGGCAACTTGTCTCAAACAGGAATAAAACGTCTAGCTTATGAAATCTCGGACAGTGGAAAACCCTCTATAATATTCCCAAAGACGGACAAAGATCACCTGAGGGGACAACTGGATCTCCCCTGGCTAAATATCAAAGAGACCAGCAACGTTGGGCAACGTGACAAACGTGTTTTGTGTGGCAAACAGCTATAAATACCAGGATCACACCGAGAATAGGATCACAAATGAAGTGGGCGTGCTAGAACGGACCCAGACCTTGTCATATCGATTGATCTCGACCCTCTAAACACGAAGGAGGTGAGAACGCCCTGAAGGCGTCGTTAACTGGAAATCGCGGCCACTGACTCTACAAGGGGAGACGCTTAATAGTAGTCGTAATCAAACTGGAACGGGCTGCGCGCTGATAAGCCCGCCGTCGCGGAATTTCACGTTTTTCTCGAGAAGCTTATCGGAACAGAGCGGTGCGGATAAGCAGCAGAGCGACCGCTTTGACGTGACAGATCCAAAGGGAAGGCGATCGGAGAAGCAACAAGTGGGGAACGAGTTCCAGCGTAAACACCGATCGGCCGCCAGGCAAGCGAATGAGTGCAAACAGCTCGCGGTCAGCAGGGATGGGAAGAAGAAGGCTATGGGTGATATGATTCCAAGTATGACATGTCATGGAGGAGGGTATGTGATAGGAGTGACTGTCAAAACAATCAAAGTACAATGTATTGAGTGGGTTGGCGATCAAACTATAATGTCCGGTTTATGAGGTCTTATTTTTGTCTATTTGGGAATGATGCAAAGAAGATAAGACGTGCAAGAATTCAGAAGAAAAAAGGCCCGAAAGGTCCACAGATTGGAACACTCTGACCCGGAAAGAAGACATGTGACAGATAAACCCTTGAGTCACACCTTAAGTGACAAATGAAACATTCTGAAACCACCCACGTGATTCTTCTGGAGCATATTTAAAAATGGCCAACTTCCAGCGGGAAAAAAAGAGATAACATCGAAAGTGGACACCTTTCTATTGCGTCGGTCGCAAGAGCATCGATCATTGGGCGAGCGGCACGCAATCAGTCAGAGAGAAGTGGGGGAGAGCAACGCAAATGATTTCATGGAAAAAACCGAGGAGAAAACAGATAGGTCAGAGTTTAACAAATTTTCGGACACGCCTGGTTGTGTCTGTCCTTCGTTGTCGTGCAGAAGTAGACAGAACAACCGATACGCTGTCTAGAACAGGTTGGAATGAAGATGTCTCGTTTTATGCAGTCGGAAAACTGACGTAATTGGAGATCCAATTTCGACAGCCTGGCAGGAAGCAACGTAAACAATGTTTTGGTTATAAACAATTACGCTCGAAATTTTAACTTTGGGTCAGGTAAAAACAGGAATATAAGGGAAAGACTTGATATAACAATGAGTTTAGGCTTTTATTGTGTTCTTATTTCTTTTACGGTGTAGGGCCTGCAGCTATGTGAAATTATTGTAGCCCTTATAGAACCATGAACATGTGATATACGCTCAACCCTAACTCACTTAAACAACAACAACAAGAGACTTGAACAAGAAACATTAAATATATTTAGAGATATTTTGAACCTACAGTGATTTTCTAGGCACGTTATGTTGCTAATTACCCACATTGCAATTCAACGATGATATTGACCTCTAAACGCTAATTTTAATTATATTTTTAGTTCTGGAAGTTCTTGATGATTTAGCCTCTTTTCAGGGGTTTTAAGTACCTTTTATCGTGTCTTAAGAGAGTATTTTGTTCTCTTCTTCTTGGCTCTTTGGTCCACATATGCATGAGAAGACTTACATATAGAAAAACCATGCAGTTTTTAATGAGCAACGAATATAAGGATATCTATCTATAGCAGGGAAACAATGAACCGATGAAAGGTCGTCTGGTATCGAATAAAAAGAGGTTCTTTTCGTATAAAACTTGCATAAAGCATCATAAAACACGTTCCATAATCGCACAATTTTCCACTTCCGTCGAGCAAGATACGTATACCCCAAAAAGAAGCGGTCGCGTTTTTCAACTTTATGACCGCAAGGGTTGCAAAGTGACTCGTGGACGCACCCAGCAGCACTTTATCAACTTGCAGATACGACCGTGACGCAAACAATGACCGCCCGCGGACAAACTTGCAAAACAATTGTGCAGGCGTGCCACCTTAAATCCGCGTAAAGTAAACATAATCGTAAACATCGATCACACGTTGGCGACAACAAATCATCTGCGCGCGCGTGGAGGTGAGTCGAAAAGGGAGAGAACCGTTTTCGACCCACCCGTGGAAGGCCAGCTCTGTGTGACCGCCGATAAGCGCCGTTCTGCCCGAGGGCGACGGACCTTTAACCCCGTCTTCGGAGATAACCCAGCGCCGAAGTAGGAAACGTTCGGAAGCAAACAGCTTCAAAATATAAAAGAGCGTTCAGCTAGGCTACGATACACGGGATTCTGGGTGCAGCGGCACTGGCACATATAGAACGCCAAGGGAAGAAGGGTAGACTAGAGTTGGCTAAAGTGCATACTAGGTACCAAAAGAAGATCGACTGTAATCTGCAGGACGGGAGTTTACGACGCAGTTGGTGCAGAGTTGCGACTGTTGATAGCGACGCACGTGGGTAGAGTAAGAGGAGTTCCCAGAGAGTGGTCGATGAGCTCTAAGCAGAACCTCTTAAAGGGTTTAATCGGTGAATTAGGCAACACAGGGCAGATTCAACGCGTTTAATGTACCGTATTTTATTTAAATTTATCCTCAGCAAGTTGTGGCCTATGGAGTTTCTCATATTTTTATTTTCCTTCTCAAAACAAATCGAATTTTGCCAATTTTATATTTTAATGATGAAAATCTGACAATTATGTATATGGTACTACTTTAACGTATGCTTTTCATCGTTACTGTAACGTTGTGCAACGCTGTGTATGTTACTGGGGACCTAAGTTCCTGTAATCCTTTTAGTGGTGTAGCTATGAAATTTCTGGATTCGTGCTACGTTGTCCCATATCATGTGACTAAAGGAATAACTAACAGATCCCAAGGAGGCGAAAGGGGAGATTAAGGCCAAGCAACATCATAGGAAAAAGGGGTCAACCGCTAGGGGAGGTATCACTTCGCTTGACAGGCTCTACTCTCCTAAGGCTTGTGAAGAGACGGGCCAATCTTTACAGTTTTCGTCACAGGACGTCACAGTTACAAATTAAGAGGGGGCCGGAGCTGGTGGAAGGTTTAATTTGGGTCTATCGCTGAATTTGTTTCTGAACTGGGAAATCTTTGAAGCACCCACGACTTTGAGCACTCATTCCTACTCTCACAAAGCCTGGACCTCCGTAGACATGTTTCAACCCTTCATGGTGGTCGGAGAGTGGCGCTGAAGAATTAATGTTAACCCCCATTCCATCCACGTCATTCTGGTGTCCAAGGCAACAATTTCTTCGCATGACTTCTGTGTAACTAAAGCAGCCTGAACCGACCAAGAACCAAACGACAAACTTCTCTGAACCGGCACGCTAGCCAGTACCTTTGAAGTCGACTATGTCCGGGCGGCAAAAGTCGCCTCTTCTTGGTGGATTTTCTCTCTAGCGCGTCTGTCCCATTGCCCGCAGTTCGCCGTCCCTTTGTTTTGTGTTGTGGCTGCCTGACTACAGGGGCGGACGGAGCATAAACAAACCTTAATTACACTACAGGAACACCTGTTTTCCCAAGGGATAGCAGGTTATATATAGCAGATGTTACACCATTTACATACATATGTGGCTGACCCCCTGTAGGCTGTTTATGCTTAATAAATATATCGACAAACCGATACTTTAATAGGGACTTTGGACAGTTTGCTCCTAAAAACACGGACGATTTGCTCTTTTTTCAAGTTGCTTTCTTTCGCTTGGGAGCAAATCGGCCAGGCGTCCTTCAATAGAGGGTACCGTAGCGGCTTTCCGATGTGTTAATTGCATATAAATGGTGTTACATATATTATATTTGGGTTGTTTTCATGTTTTGGAGTACAATGTTTCCTACTACTAAACTGGAACCCACATCTCTTTCTCCTGTTTTCACGGTAAAATCACCCTTAGAGATAATCATCGCGCGTTTTCGCAACATATGACATTGTCCGTCAATGTAATTATGCAGTCATGCGTAGAAAACATGATCGGACGCACGATAGATTAAAGGAAGATGGGAAGTTCTTAATCATGGGAGATACTCATCATCTACTGCCCTTTTCTTCGGGCCTCGAGATGTACCCGACATCTTTTCTTTCGACTTCCGTGATCCCCACGCCCCCCCTTATTTATTCGATTAATATTCAAAGCGTGTATCATTCATATCGAGTCCTGTGGTACTTGGATGTCGTTTCTAAACCAGAGGAGAATGGTGATGGCCTCGAAGGACGTGATAGGGCCATCCTTCTTGTATTTGAAGAGGCGCACCACCACCTAAGCTCTTTCTCTCGCCTTCTCCTCTGGTAGCCGAACAGCGCCGACCTGAATAGCAGCTGCTTGTCGGCCTATCCTGTTAGTAGGGAAAATAGCAATTATTCGACGGCGCCCCTCAGGTTTTGGCTGCGTCAACATGTGTATCTTCGTTGTTCCGGTAACCGGATTCTTTGTTGCTGTGATAGGCCGATCTGGCAGTCATAAAGAAGGAACTTAATTGCGGCGTCCGTATATCCGGTTCTTTTGATTTCAGGTAGGAAAAATACGTCCGAATCAAAAAGCTAAAAGAAAAGGCTGGAAATACACAACTTCACACAGAATTCAAACAAACTTGCCATACAGTAGGCGACGTTGGTCCCGGGATGAGCATGATGAAACAAGAAGAAGTGGCTGGCGGATCCTTCTTCTGCCGCTGTTCAGAACAGTCAGCCAAAGAAGAGCGGTACCAATAGGCACGTATGTATGCGGAAGTTAGAGAGCCCCAAACATCCACGTTTCGCTGGAATAGATCGGCCGGAAAAGGGCCCGCTTTCCAGTCGGAAGGGGGAACCGCGAATGATTGGCTTGTGGCAAGCGACTGGCTTCCTCTGGGACGACACGCCCACAGTGTGTGATGAACGCGGCTGTTGCGACGACGGCTGGCAGCGTTCTCTCGACTTTCGTTCTTCGCAAACAGGGGTCTTTGCTGGGCCTAGCGCTAGATTGGATAAGAAGGGAGCGGCCGGCCGTTTTTTTAGTGAACACTTTTCCAGTCAAAAAGAGGAGACGTAAGCGAATTCTCAAGTGGCATCTGGCGCAGCGACTGCGTTCCTCTGTCACGGCACACTCTCAGTGCATGGAGTGCATCTCTCAGTGAGACTGGACGCGTTCCTTCTGCTTCCGTTCATCGCACGTCGCAACACCGATGTTTTGCAGGTCCCGGCACCAAAAGATGAATTGCATCAGCGCGCGTTGAGCTCGGCTGTTCCTACAAAGCAACACCGCTACTTTAAAACCATTGTGTTCCTGGGCACAGGTGTCGTCTATTACAGCATTTTGCTTTAAACAGTTGCCAGAATCAGAGCGACGTTGCCCCTTGAGCCCTTTAAACCCGTAAGGACTTTAAAGTGGCAACATTGAAGTGACTTTGATGTATGTAGTGGCAACCCCGCTTCCCAGGAATGACACACCGAGCCGCGATCTGTTCAGGTAAATGAATTTACGGTCTTAGGAATGAATATGTCTCCTTTAGAGAATGGGCAAGTTAAGGGGGACACCCGGAACAACGGATTGGTAACGCCTATCGTAAAGGTGAGTGTTTTGTACGCAGTGGTATAGGGTGAAGTAGAGTTTAACGGGCCGAGGTCCTAATCAAAAATCTTAGGTTTAGGGTAGATTGATATCGATTTCAATATGCGACCAACGGAGATACGTATGATGTACTCCTCTGATAAGCCAAACCCTACTCTCAAAGACTGGTGCTATCCGATCGCACTCGCCTGGTATCTGGCGAGGTAACAAGCGCCATTCCTAGACGATTCGCCAAGGTTTTATGGCCTTGTTTTCCTTCCTTTGTCCTACCTCTTACCACCCAACTTCTCTCTTCGACGCATTTTGACGCATAGCGGCGATCTAAGACGGTTGGATGCCTACCAATTGCAGACTAAACAAACCACTATCACTACAGTATTCAGATAACGGGTATAGTGATTGAGAAAGGTTATATGCAGACATTAGAAAAAAGGTTATAGGTCAAACTATTGGTACCGCAGTGTGTACCAGTAGTTTGACCCCATAAAACAATGTTTTTATGTTAAGATGTCTTGTTGCTTATTATTGTTGGCATGAAATGACTTACCACCTGACCGTGAAAAGGGCGCGTTCCATGCAGTTTCGGCTAAATGTCGTTTTAATGCCATGGCGTTCTCAGACCGCGAATCATAGGCGGGACTTTCGTAGGTGAATCACATATGCACGCCTAAAGCCGCTCATTTCGCAATAAACTATTTTCACATTGTCCATTGGCTTATTGTCGATCTAAGCTGTCCTACCGCTGAACCATCGGCGCCTGTCTTCTATTCGCTGCTGAGTCCGAAGGTGCGATTTTCCCCAAGTGAAATAGATCTACCATCGTGACTGTAAGCTCTAGGGTTCTAGGGTCTACGTAGTTTTAAGGTTATAGGGGGTTACTTAAAAGCCTTTTTCACGGATAGGCTTCTACAGGATGTTGTGACTGCCTACGGTTCAATAATATGCGCATAGTAATTAATCCACGGGACGCTCATTATGTATGCACATAAAAAAATACAATTCTGCTTTATTGTTATGTCCCTGGTTATGGTAATGAAATTCCGATTTAATCACGGTTTAAACGTATCGCAGAAGCGCCAGATAACATGAAACGCGGAACTTAGCCATCTCAGAACATTTAGTTTCTTCTGGACACACAGTCGATGCTACAACCATGACATACATATGTGATAAAACGCCTCATAGATTTGGTTTTACGATTGCACGTTAGAGTTAATGGGTACGCACGCATTTATTTGAAAGCACCAGCTCGCTACGACACCCAAAAAGACACGTCCGCTTTCCATTATGCGATGGTATCTGATTTGATGGCAAAAGATAAGGAAATATGTGAAAGTACATATGGAAGTTTCCGTGGGAAAAGTGCTTCTTCTGCAATCTCAAAAGCCCTATCACTGACCTTGGGTTTGTAGTGTTGCGTTCAGATCCGGTTTCGGGACGGGGCGGACGTTCGATAATAAAGAGAGTTGTAGCAGTGTAGCACATAAAAACACATATTATACTTGATACGGTAGATAGGAGATCTTGCACGATAACCAAGAGTTTTTTGGGATTCTTGCTAACAGCGGGGGAAAGGAACCATGGCTTATATGTAGATAGCGTGATGGAGAGAGCTCACTGCTTCATCGCAGGTGCTTGTTGGAAAGCGAGAACGAGTTATCTCTAAATTATCACTCGCAGTGATGGGCGTTCAACGTCGCCCCCTTTTTTGGGTCTTCGCAACAGTCGTAATCTTACAACTCGTTCCTTACTCGCCTAAGGGGAACAATGCAACGTGCATTCATTTAAATTTCAGTTTAGAACCATTGGAGACGCACTGCTCCTACAAGACCAGTAACCCGCATTCATACTGGTTTCCTTTCTAGTCCCAATGACGGGAAGGCCCTCGACTTAAAGAGGATGGCTAAGGAGATCAGTAGCTCAGATTTGGGGTTTTTGTGTATTGAAGATATTCTTTTTAGGGATGAACCCGCCCGTCCCGGTTGTCAAGGGGCGAAAGCGCGGAAGACCGCGGAAGACTACAGCAACCACATCGCCCACCAAGGGACGACTCCCTTCATGTAAGATCCCCGCTAGCGTCCGTACTTCAAGACCCCAAGGTAGGTTGAATTTACTCTAATATGGTCCAGCGCAACTGATGACAAGAATTAATGTTTACACATTTGTAGTTCTGTCCTTATCTTCAACTGTTTGAATTGATATCTGTGCATATGAAACACATTAAACACTTGAATAGAACAGAACTACTAAGAATCGGTTCAAACTATGTATACGCTAAAAAGCAATTTGAAGTAAACCGAGGCTCCAGTAAACTGAGTTTTCAATACACGTGTAACTGAAGAATTAGAATATTCTGACCCTATCCTACATCTACAGAATCACTCCAATACGTGTCGGCAGCTAGGGTGTTTGACCACAGTGCAAAACATTTAAAATATTCTAAAAGCCAGCTCTAGCAAAGCGGCTCTTTCATTCAGTGCTTTTTGACCGTGCGCAAGTGCGTGCCGGGACCAACATTTCAATGTCGTGGAACTTAAATGTGAGAACAGTCCATTGGCCTAAAAAGTGGACCTTACTCTACGTGGTCTACTCACTTTATCCCGTCCCTCTGACGGCCTCGCTCTGATTGACCGTTCTCTACTCCGATGTTGTTCCTTTACTCGTAAACCTTTACTATTATTCACGAGCCAAATGAGTCAGGACAGCCACTGTCATCAGTGTTGTCACTCGGAGTGGTTTCATGCTAACCTAAAGCCGTGGTCTGAGGGAGCTAAACCTAGCATCCTACAACTCTGCTCCCCACTTAATTTGTTGCGTGATCTACTGAATTTTATGGCACTAATCAAGGAGATAAAGTGCAGATCTGCACATATGCAACACTTATTGATTTTGAAGTTTGGGCAACGGCCTGAACAGTTTCTGTCCACTCTCTGATCAGTTGGGACATCAAAGTTTATAAGTTCTTTTACTGAGAAGAATCGTTCTGGTTCTATCAAACAATCAGCAAATGCAAAGATCAGAGCTGTGTCAAAGGAATGACTAATTCCAGCTGACAGCGCCATTTCAGCCACGCCAAAGATCAAGGACACCCCAACTTCCACAAAGCCTGTTCAGCCAGGCTCAAGGAGGCTGATGCGGGGTCCGTCATATGAAACTCATGACTTGATGATGCCAGGATTTCAGAGACAGAGGTGCAGCGTGTCAATGTGCAGGTGACGGAGTGCAGGAAGCGTCCTGGGGCTTCCCGCAACGACGAGTCCACCGTCAAGAACGTTCGAGTTGCTCTACAAGTACGTCTTGGACAGCAGGACAGCTCCAATGTGCGCGTCTCCATCAATATCCGTCCCTGAATATGTACCGTTGAATAAAACATATTTTGCTCGTTGCTCCTTCATGACTAAGAGAAAAGAGTTTGGACTCTGAATACCTTAGTAACCTATTCTACCTCTAATGTGACCCAGATGTGCCCACTATCCATATCAGAACGCAACGTTCTCTGTGTTTTAGGTTCATCTCTGTCCTTCAGGTCAGCCGCTTTTTTCGATATCTTTATTTGGGAATATTGGCGTTTTGAATAGAATTTTGGATTTATTTATTTAAAATACTAAAGGAATGGTTCCAAGCCTCAAAAAGGAAGGTTATTATGTGCCAAACTATCACGGTCACTTTGGAATATCAATTATTTCTATATTTTGCCGTGTCAGAACTGTATTTCTTTACCGTTGCGGCGCACATTTTTGAGAGCTTTTACCGGCTGGCTTTCTTCAGCGTTACATTTATAACGGATATAATGGATATTACTGTTAAGGGTTATAAAATTGAACATCGCTTCATAAAGTCGATCATTCCATCTACTATCCGCAAATAGAGCCTATATTTCTACCCTAAATACGGTATTGGAAATTGGCGTTTCGCATAGAATTTTGAATTTATTTATTTTATGTACCAAACGATTGGTTTCAACGATGATTTTACCTGACGTACTGTTTGATCCTCACAAGGGAAGCTTCTGATATTCCAAGCTATTATTTTAGAATATGGAATATATATAATTGCGGTGTTGGACAGCCAGAATTATATTTTATCGGACATTTTCGATCGCTATTTATTATTGGCTATTTTAAAAGCTGTCTCGTTGAGATAGGTTCCTTAGTTGAGCTCTGATTGCGAGCGGTATGCTTATAAGTTGCATCTTCTTGCGTCAAAGGGGCTCACAATAACCAAGATTGTTTATTGGTGTAGCCAATAAGAGAGACAGTGTAATAAACAGGTAGACAACAGATCTTGCTAATGCACCCCTCGCGGCCGCGCGGCTTGCGGCCTATTCGTAACTCTGTCACTCGCGCCACTGCTCTTCCCGGTGATGGGCGTGTTCTATCCCCCTTTCTTTGGGTTCTCCAACCGTGACGGGCGTGTTTTATCCTTCCTGTGTTTGGGTTTTACAATCGTTCCACATACCGCAGTTACTCATGAAAGAACGTCACTTATATTTTATTTTAGAACGCCCCCAAATATGTCCCACTCTGGCTTCCCGGTAAACCCGAACGACGGGAAGGCCCTAGAGTTTAAAAGAAGGGCGGCGGAGCTGAGTAAGTGAAATTTTGAGTTTTTGAAGACTACACGATTATCTATTCAGGGAGGAACGCTCCGCCGCCAGAGCTTGTGCAGAAGCGCAAGCGCGGGAGGCCGCGGAAGCACCCGATCCCGGTCACGGTCGCGGAGGTCCCGCAACCGCAAGGTAGGCTCCTTTGATGCTGTCCACTTCTAACTAACGAGGGGGCTAGAGGTTTTTACACACTTCAAACTGGAAAAGCCCAACTTATTAGGTCGTTCCATATGACATGAAAAGTTTTTTTTCATTTTACAACAGTATTACAGCATATGAGATTTTCCCATTGTCATATTTTCGCTCTGTTCATTCGAGCAAGTACCTAAAGCAAGTAGTCAAATTTGGTATTTTACAGTGGGACCCTAGAAATAGTCAATCATAAAAAACACCGTCCACAAAAACGTGTGAAAAATTCGACAAAAGCTTACGTCCAAAATTCGAGAAAGGCTCTTGAGATTTAAGATTTAGGCGATCTATTTAAGATTTTTGTGTTTACCGGTTATTAAACCATCATGCCACGGTTCCGAGCAATGTGACCTAAGTGATAACATGCAGTACCTGGGGATCTTAGATACTACTTTTATGACACTATATCGTCTACATATTCAGGGACGAGCGCCCCGGCCCCAGTTGGAGTCCGCAAGCGCGGCAGGCCGCGGAAGGTCCCGGCGACCGTGCCGACGACCTCGGTGCGGCCCCAAGGCCCGAAGTCCATTCTGAAGACTTCGCGGCCTCCAGGTAGGTAGAATTTCCTTCAAAATTGTCCAAAATCATTAAATAAAGAATCACGGGAATTACGACGCTTCTATCCGAGGCATAATTACTTCTTTCAAACAGTCAAATCCTTAAAACATGAGATTAAGACAATCTTATCAATCTGGGTCATTCCTTTTGTATTCATTACTGCGGGAAAGCGCGTGCCGAGACCCGCACGGGAAGACTGCGAACCATAAGTGTGAAAACACATCATTGGCCTAAAAATGGTGTTTCCTATGTTGTTTCTGTGTAGATGGTTAACACAGCAGCACCAAGGATGTGAGCTCGCACCACTGATGTCGCCGCTGATACCCATTCTCCATCTCGGGTAGCTCCAATGATCCTGCGGTACAAATTAATCATGTGCTGCCTCTTCTGCCCGTAAACTCTTCCTTGTTCATTCCTCTGTAGCGGATCAAATCACCAAAGCATACTTCACCCCACAACATTGTCCTGTCCATGTTCCTTGCTCTCAACAAATACTCTCTTATTCCTCCCATTTGCCTACTCCTTGATGCTGATGCACCGACCGCATACCCAAAGCGGCAATAAACTACGACTCGGAAAAGTCACGGAAACCCGAATCTATAGAACGTTTCTACAAATTTACAACTCTTTGCCGATATCCCCATCATGGATCAAAACCTCTGTTTGGACCTCCCTGTTATATTTGACAGAACTAATATACTCTCGGTAGTTGGGCTCTTGCTATGAAGCCATCACAAAGGAGCGGCGACTCGGAAGGTACCCATATCGGGCGTTTTCCGATGATCGTAATATGCGTGTTTTCCTACTCTCACCTGATCATGTGCATACTCTGTGCTATTAAAGTCATTTTGTCTCATTGTTTCATATTCCATAGAGCATTGGACCCCATGAGGCTCTCCGTAGTTTTGATCTGGGATATCCATAACTAGCCACACGCTTTGAACAGGGGGACACAAAAGTTTATGATTTTTTTTCTAATTTCCTGCTAAGGAGAACTATCATGGTTCTGTCAAACTATCAGCTAATACAAAGATCAAAACTATGTCAATGGAATGACTAATTTCAGCTGACAGCCCCAAGGACACCCAGACCTCCAAGGAGGCACAACCTGGCCGCCAGAACCAGCCTTCTCAGCCATCTTCGAGATGGCTGACGCAGTTCCTGGGTACGCCATATCGTCTCCGTGGCTTGATAATTGCCAAGATTTCAGAGACTGATGCCCGGAGAGAGCATGCCAACGTCCGGGTGATGGCACCGCTCCACAAGGAAGCTACGGGCAAGAAGGTCCGGTTCAATCTCTAGGAGCTCCTGGGTGCCAGAGGAAGTCCAAAGCCGGTGTTCTTAGTACAAATTTGTAAATATGAAGAGATGTAATAAAGTTTATTTTAATAACTAACACTCGTCCACTGGGAGAGGAGAGTTAACACTCTGAATACCTCTGTAACCACTTATTGTTCTTTGTTGATTTGGTGTCCTGTAGGAATCCATTCGACAACGCAGCGTTCTCCGTGCTTTGGCTTCTCCGTGCATCCTATCTAAAGCAGGTCAGTTCCAGGTCAGAACCTTCGTGATTGTAGCCTCTTGAATAACAAAATTTTATTATTTTTAAATTGTACTTTTTGATTGAAAGGGCTTTTATCTAACTCTACAATTTTTTTTCTGATATATACCAAGACTGCTATTCAGCATATAGATTACGGTATCACCCCACATTACGGTGTTTCGGCGATTTCCGGGTTTGGCTTACTCTCTTAATTGGGCTTACTGAGAGTACTCCCCCTTGGAGTGATTGCCCAGGGTGGGGTCTTCGGGAACGGCGATTCCCAGCTGTTGGGGGTTGACCTCCTAAAGACACGTGCCGCCGCTCACCAAAAGGTGGTTAGCGGCGGCACAACAGTGTAATTAACGCACTGATAAGTCTGTTCTTTGGAGGTCACGGTCACTTCTTTTGCAATTTACAGCTGGATTAATTGTTTTTGTGACTAATTTTGCTTACTTTACAGTTTGTAATTAGATATCATCCCTTGGTAAATAGAGTTGCTATATAGCACTTATACGGGTTCAATCCAGTTTATGGTGGCACCCTTAAACGTTAAGACATACTAGGCAAGGACACCCTTATCGTATGGTGGTTCTCCTACCAATTTCTTGGAAAAGCGGTTTTAACCCTTAAAAATAGTGTTTACCATGTTGTCAAGAAATGAGAAGAATTCAAAAGATTGAGAAGTCAGTCATAGACAAGAACTGGAGTAAAAAAGTACAGTACCACGCAAAGGACGTAGTATTGTACTTTTCTTGAAGGATAATAACATCCACTTAACCCCCTCGGAAAAACAAATAATCCCCCACTTGATCGCCAGAAGACACTTCAGAAGATATAGATCAGTTCGATCGTTCGGTGCTAATAAACGTCGCCAACCCAATCGCTGCCATAGAGTTGACCTTCACACCAGGTGGTCAGTCAAAAGGGCGAATGACGTGGTTAATTGGCTTTGAAGGGCATATCGCATCCGGTGTTCACTTCGCCACATTGGTTGCATCCTTATGGACAGCTGCAATGTGGGAAGTGGTTATTGTTTTGATGTTGTAAAATAGCTTTTCAAAATGGACATTTCTGGTCGAAGTTTGCCACGTCGCGGGGACTACGGTATGAGAGAAAAAAGTGAGGAAGATGCTCACGCCAATCTGGAGTAGGTCCTTTAGATCAAGATCTGCATTTGTTTATGCGCAACTTTTGGTGCCGCAAAAGTGACCCTAGCGATGACCACTTATCTGTTTGCCCAAAGAGCGCCGACCCGACTGCGAGCCTATGGACCTAAACAATGTGATCGCTTTTAGCACCAGGGTGATGACCTTTATTGCACCTTCATGGTTCTCTCTGGAAAGAGAGGAGAGAAATGGGCATGAGTATTTGGCTTTTACAATGCTATGATTCAACAGAAGATTTACATGCTCCTGAATTGTCTATACCTATGTCCATTGTTAATTGCTCAAGATCACCTTAAAAATCTGGGCAATTTTAAGCCCGGAGCTCTTTCCCCCCATTGATAGACTCCCTAACAATAAATCGCCATAAAAATGGCCTAAAAACGCGCCTATGCCGCCATGTCTTTGTTGTGACTATCTCTGTCCAGCATGGTGTAATACCAAAGGGACCAGACCCATAAAAATCTGCAGAAATGCGCATATCATTACACTTTCCTGCAAATGAAAGATATGATCTATAGGCTCTGGGACGGTGCCGTTTGTTACACCTGCGCATTTCACAAACGTGGACATTTTATGGGTGGCAAAGATCGATCTTATCCACAGCGTGGGCGGCTCAATATCCTTTTCTATCACTTACTGTCCAGTATAACCGCTTCCACGTTTCGATGCGTGGATCCAATGAGGAGATCGTCCAGCGAGAGACCAAAGTTATCTGGAACGATGAAGGGAGCGGATAGTGAGTCACAGGGGTCAGTGGAGACGGAGCCACTTGACGTTCTAGACTTTGACTGTCAGCACGTCATCCTCTAATTTAAGGCAACAATTGCCACCGTTCCTTTCGGCTTTAGGAATCGAAGCGGTAGGTTAATCGAAAGTCCCTCTAGTGTCTCCTGTGTTTTGCCCAAAATACCGTCGGTCAATATGCCCCTCACGTCATTTTATTGCCTCCTTTTGGCGCGTTGCCAAGCTTCCGCGGAGCGTTCTCTCCACTCTCCACTGAACCCTCACCCCTTAAGTCCCCCGGTGCTCATGTCCCGTTCAAGATCGCCGGTCCGTAGATCGCGTTGCCATGGGCTGCTAATTATCTCGCCGGGCGGATGTATCCGAAAAGGATGCGCATTTTTTCCGCACCTGTCTTCTTCTAGGGCCCTCTTTACGAGTGCAACCGGCGGTAAGTGCCTTTTAGGAACTGCACTTTGTGTTATTTACTCTTTGAAGACGCTCTCTTGCCGCCTCCTGGGGCATGTTGTGAAACTTTTGGAGACTCTCTTTTTAACACTTGAGAACGTCGATGTGAAATCCGAGTCGAGATATTCATAAGAGGGTTGGGACTAGGTGAATCACTGAACTGTTATACTAAACGAAACGCTAAATCTCTTCCAAAAATAGTTCTTCTTCCAAATGTTGCTTTTTGCCACAGCTTTAACAGATGGCTGGACCTTTTGAGTCGTCGTTTTCGTCTCTTATTTCTCTTCCCGGCCACTCCTCCTCCTAGGCCGTCGCTTGCGGTAAAAAATCTCCATTTTGGTTCGCCATAGAGTGGAGATTGAATCAACTTGAAGTTTGGGTTTTACAATAGTAGCAGTGGTTCACTTTTTTTTGCTGTTCTAAACATTAATACCACCTCTTCGTGAGGCGCCAAAACACTTTTCAGGGCCATTATTCAAGCGGGTTGGCAAAAGTACATTGGCGTTTCCTCATTAATTTAACATTAACTTGAGTATCCTGTCGAGATAATACAGTCCAACAGAGGGCCAGGTTAAAAGGTCAGAGGATCTTACAACGTTGATGACTTGATCAATGAATCGGCTCCGGATGAAAGGGCGAAGGGAAGTATCACCTCCTAATCCGTCACCATATGTCGGGCATAGAGGTCCATCTCTCGATTATCGGTCATTCCCACTTCTTAATCCTGCCTGTTAAAAGACTGCCTGTTCCTCTTCTAATGCAGCGTGACGCAGCTTTGTTTGTGACATAACCATTTGTTGCAGGAAACTTATGATTGGGTAGCCGCTATCGCTAGTCGCGACAATATGACCCCTCGAACTGCTTGACCGCGGCTTCTTTGTTTGTGCCAGTGTTACCGTTCAACACGCAAGGCTTTGCGTGTCTCTTTGTCGGCGTGTGTCTATCTTCCGATTCGCGGCCACTCCCACTGATGTGGGGCGGAGTATTCCAGAGGATAGAAGAGATTACGGTGACACTCGAAAATCGCGCCCTTATATGCATCTAGAAAATATAGAAAGACGACTCTCTCGTAATATGCGTCAATTAGCTGTTCAACACCCCCCGGATTCTTTTAAAAACAAGGCTGTCCTGTCCGACAGAAACGCGCCGATACTTCCAAGTATTGACCTTTCCCTAACTTCAACTTTTAAGGTAAAGGCGGCTCTCCGAGCCAAAGCTTGCCGGCGCTCTTGGTGCATCTCCGCCAGTAGATAAGATGGCTACGATAAGAAGTTTCTTTTTGTCGCGCGAGTCTTGCACCGGCCGTCGCGTCGAGAAGCATGGCTTCTCTCTCCCCCCAAATAGGCGGGCAATCTGTCCTCCTCTGTATTTTGACGTTGCGACCTCTGGGAGGCGCGAGACGTAAATATCGCGCGCGATCGGCCAGACCAGCTATCGATCGCGCCCTGACCGCCCCTTCGATGTTTCTTTGTGCTAAGACTGAGTGTTGACATCGATTGATCACCCTTTTTTGCCGGAGTTCAAACTTTCCGTTAAGACATTTTCACACTCTACTTATGCTGACGTGTCTTTGTTGCAAACGTTGACTTCGCACCAATGGACGGAGCAATGCGTGACGTTGGATTTCACTCCTTTTTATTTACTTCTTGGCTATGGTGTGAAAAAAATAAGCTATATATTCATTTCTGTTGGGCATTTCTGTGATTGGAGCTTTTCAGCGCCCCAGAGAGCCGAGTGATGACATCATCAAATGCCTGGAAGCAGCGACGTGAAAAGACAAATGTTTAATTGTTAGCTGTCCGCCATTCTTTTGCGTATTTACTAAACATAGCAATGGAAAAGGCGTCAAAGCAATTAGTCAAAGGTAAACAGCTGTAATGAAGCGTCTGCTTCTTGTCACGCCGCTGCTCGCAGTCAGTTCATGATGGTCTTAACTGGATCAGCTGGGTCTTAGAAGGCTCCGATCGGCTCCATTTACACCTGACCTGTTCACATTACTCCTTAGGAGGTCCTAAGTTATACGCTATCCTTCTAACTGTATATTCTCGCGTTTTTTCATGTTTTGTTGTCCTTATGGCGCTTCCTTTTAACAAATCAATTATTTGATTCTTATTCTTATTCATGAGGCCAACCTATTCTTCCAACTGTGGCCTCAGCTAGATCGGCTGACCTGACCTGTTCTCACCTGACCTTTTCTTAGGAGGTCCTAAGTTGTACGCTTGACCTATTCTGATAACTGTATTCTCGCGTTTTTTTCGTGCTTTGTTTGTTTCGCGGTTTTTTGTCCCCTCCGATTCGCTTCCGTGTAAAAATCTGGAACCAGCGGTGCTTATCAGGCCTGGGGGACCGTCGCCGACCTGGCGACCCCCCTGGACCCTACCCTCCGAAAATCCGGCCAGGGCCGAAAAATTTTTTTTGAAAAAAATGGTCTTTTAGGTGTTAGAAATGCCATTTTTAATG